>MDKH01172387.1:0-12267 GCA_005239495.1 Nicotiana undulata
CAAGCCAAGTCCAGGGAAATGTCCCATCTCTATATGAGCCACGTAATGATTTGCATAGGATAATAAGAAAGGGGCACCCTTTCTATAGCATTAACAAACTGGAACCCGACCTACTAAATAGGAGGAAAAGGTGCTATCCCAATAGGTTCCGGATCGGATCGAGCAATAAGTGAAGGAGCTTGACCAATCCCAATGAGGGAAGTAGTGAAAGAGAAGCGGAAGGGACATCTTGAACTCAGGGGGAAGGGACCTTAATGACAACAAAAGAAGTGGTGTTCAGGCTAGCCAATATTATTAGACAATACTCATTTCATTAGCCATTATTATTGCATGGCTCACCCCAATAACAACAACAAGAACAAATTCAGTTTAATCACACGAGTGAGATCTAGGGAGGGTAATGTGTATGTAGGCCTTACTCCTACCTTGTGAAGGTAGAGAGGTTGTATCCGATAGACCATCGGCTCAAGAAACAGTAACAAGGAAGCAACTAACCGACCATAACAATAACAAGAAAAAATAACGTATAAAAACAAGGGAAAAGGTCAAAAATTGCCCATCTACTATACTATATTGTTTACTTCTTGTTACTAATCTGTATTTGTAAAACAATTCTGGAGAAAATAAAATAACATAAACAGAAATGTAAACGATATAAAAAACCAATTCGAGCTCACTGAATTCACAGTGTTTCCTTAAGGAATTTAATCCCCTCCTAGTACCCAAGGTTATGGATTATTTCCTCCCAGGATAGAACGAATTTACACACTGGTGTAGTGGTACTTCAAACCCCAGTGTTTCAGCGAACACAAAGTTCGGAAGCAAATCACACTTACTGTTGCTTTCTTTGAAGTTAAAATATGCAGAAGAAAGGAGGAGAACTCAGAAATTAGTGTGTAAAATCTGAGAGAATGGACTTGTATTTATAACCAAAGTTGGGCTGAAATATGAAGAGGTGCAACTCTTCAGAATGGCTGTTTTTGCAAAACGTCCATAGAATAAATGACATGACATAATTGGCTATTTACTCAACAATAAAGAGGGAAAATTGAAGGGTAATTAATTTTCTTTACAAAAACAGAAAACTGAAAATTGGATAACTGAAATGGATTTAATATTAATATTTATTTTAATATTAATATTTTGTTATTAAACAAATATTTAATAACATTTATGTTAATATTTAATATTAACAAATAAATTTGGTCCAAAAATTAATCAATCGATCATTTGACCAAATCCAAATCCGAAGCCGAAGCCGAAGCAGAAGCTGAGCCGAGCGAGCGAGCGACGACGACGACGCGAGTCTTGCCTTCTTCTCAACTCTTTAAGAGCTAGAAGAAGAGCAATTGCTTATATAATCATCAAAAACCTTTTCCTCTTCCCATATGGGACAATCAAGGAGGGAACCTCAAATATTACTCAAATATTTTATTTTTCCCTCCATTTTCCATTCACCATATTTTAAGTTATTAATGCTTAAAACCCCAAAAATCCCCCACATGAATAGGTAATGGCTATATCACAGAAGTATGCATGAAAAACTGTGTGATTCGCAAGCAAGGATTAATTGCATATGGATAAGTAGGTTTCCCTTTGAACTTTCCGTAGTGAACTTATGTCGGATATACTCAATCAATCGGTAGATTTGATATCTTTGAACCGTCGAACTTTGGTGTATACCTAGACAACCACAAATCACACAACCAACCCTTAACCGTCTTTGTTTTCATTGTTGTGTTCCTTTCATCCATGAACATCGCTTGGTTTCATAAGTGCATAGAGAACCGACCTTGCAAAATTCTCCTTGAAGCGGCTAACACTTCACACTTACATAGATGATTCCTAAACATGTCATCTCGTAGATACACTATTTGATATACCCGTATCAAATTTAGAAATCATTAAAAAGCCTTAATGTTATATCCTTGGTACTGAACATTGTCTCATAACGAGAATGGACCAAAAGTTTAGTTGACAATGTTGAACCGTCATTAATGACTTTGTTTGATCTCCTTGAACCTAGATCTTGGGATCTCCAGTATTCTAGGTAGAGTTACCACTACTATGACTTGTTCTCAGCCATAGTCCCATTCCCCTTGATGATTTCTCAACTACCTCTCTAGTTAGGCATGTGGATCCGACACATTATCACTTGACTTTACATAGTCAATCGTGATAATTCCTCTAGAGATAATTGCCTACCAGTTATATGTCTTCGTCGTATATGACGAGATTTACCGTTATACATAACGCTCCCATCCCTTCCAATTGTCGCTTGACTATCGCAATGTATACATATTGGTGCCAACGGTTTGGGACAGAATGGAATGTCTCCAAGAAATTCCGGAGCCATTCAGCTTTTTCACCGGCTTTATCCAAGGCTATGAACTCAGCCTCCATTGTAGAGCGGGCAATACAAGTTTGTTTGGACGACTTCCAAGATACCGCTCCTCCACCAATAGTGAATATATATCCACTTGTGGACTTGGAATCAGTTGATCCGGTGATCCAGTTTGCATCACAGTATCCCTCAATGACTGCAGGATATTTACTATAGTGCAAGTCAAATTCCTGGGTATGTATTAAATACCCCAAAACTCGTTTCATGTCCATCCAATGAGATTGACCTGGATTGCTCGTATATCGACTCAATTTACTTATAGCACAAGCTATATCTGGTCGTGTACAATTCATGATGTACATTAAACATCCTAACACACGAGCATAATCCAATTGTGATATGCTCTGGCCTTTGTTCTTTGCTAATGCAAGATTCATGTCAATTGGAGTCTTTGCAACTTTAAAGCCCAAGTGCTTGAATTTTTCAAGTACTGTCTTAATATAATGAGATTGTGACAATGCCAGACCTTGAGAAGTCTTATGGATCTTAATTCCCAGAATTAAATCAGCAACTCCCAAGTCTTTCATATCAAACTTGTCAGTTAGCATGCGCTTAGTCGTATTTATGTTGGCAATGTCATTACTCATTATCAGGATATCATCCACATATAAGCAAACAATGACTATGTGATTTGCAACATTTTTAATGTACACTCATTTATCACATTCATTTAATTTAAAATCATTTGACAACATTGTTTGGTCAAATTTCGCATGACATAGTTTGGGTGCTTAAGGGACTTAATAAGTCTACATACCTTCTTTTCTTTACATGGAACCATAAACCCTTCAGGTTGTTCCATGTTGATTTCTTCCTTCAACTCTCCATTTAATAAGGTCGTCTTAACATCCATTTGATGAATTTCAAGACCATAAACTGCAGCTAACGCTACCAACGTTCGTATGGACGTAAGTCTTGTAACTGGAGAGTATGTATCGAAATAGTCAAGACCTTCTCGTTGTCTATACCCTTTGACCACAATCTTGCCTTAAATTTGTCAATAGTGCCATCATCTTTCACTTTCTCTTAAAGACCCATTTAGAACCCCAACGATTTATTTCCATGAGGAAGATCAACCAATTCCCATGTATGGTTGTTCAATATGGATTATGTTTCACTATTGACTGCCTCTTTCCAAAATAATGATTCCGAAGAAGACATAGCTTCTCTAAATGTTTGAGGCTCATTTTCCAATAAGAAAGTCACAAAATCTGGTCCAAATGAATTAGACGTTCTTTGACGTGTACTACGTCTTGGATCCTCCTGATTAAGTGTACTTTCTTTTGTTTCTTCCCGAGGTCGTTTATATCTTTCACCAATCGACTCACATTCCTTTTTATACGGATATATATTTTCAAAAAACTCAGCATTATCTGGTTCTATAACCGTATTATTATGAATGTTGGGATTTTTTGATTTATGAACCAGAAATCGATATGATTTACTATTAGTCGCATATCCTATGAAAACACAATCAACGATTTTCGGTCCTATTTTTACCCTTTTGTGTTTAGGAACTTGCACTTTTTCCAAACACCCCCACACTTTAAAATAATTCAAGTTGGGCTTCCTTCCTTTCCATTTTTCATATGGAATGGATTGTGTTTTTCTATGGGGCACTCGATTTAATATTCGATTAGCCGTAAGAATGGCTTCCCCCCACAAGTTTTGTGGCAAACCAGAACTTATCAATAATGTGTTCATCATCTCCTTTAACGTACGATTCTTTCTTTCTGCAATTCCATTGAATTGGGCCGTGTAAGGGGCCGTTGTTTGATGAATAATTCCATATTCTAAACATGTTTTTTCAAAAGTAGATTCATATTCACCACCCCTATCACTTTTTATCATTTTTATTTTCTTGTTAAGTTGTGTTTCAACTTCATTTTTGTATTGATTGAATGCGTCTATTGCTTCAACTTTACTATTAAGTAACTAAACATAACAATATCGAGTATTATCATCAATAAAAGTTATGAAATACTTCTTTCTACAGCGAGATGGTATTGACTTCATGTCACAAATATCTGTGTGAATTAAGTCTAAAGGATTTGAATTCCTTTCAATTGACTTATAAGGATTAACATACTTAGATTCCACACATACTTGACATTTTGATTTGTTGCATTCAAACTTAGGCAATACTTCCAAATTAATCATTTTCCGCAAGGTTTATAATTGACATGATCCAAACACATGCCATAATTCATTTGACTCAAGTAAGTAAGACGAAGCTGAAATGTTATTATTACTTTCAACAACCATTACATTCAGCTTGAAAAGGCCCTCAATGAGGTAACCTTTTCCTACAAACATCTCGTTCTTACTTATTACAACCTTATCGGACACAAATACACATATAAAACCATTCTTAACAAGAAGTCCATCAAAGACTAAATTCTTCCTAATCTCGGGAACATGAAGGACATTGTTCAAAGTCATCACTTTGTCGGAAGTCATTTTGAGAAATATCTTCCCACATCCTTCAATCTTCGCCTTTGAAGCATTTCCCATAGAAATCGTCTCATCGGGTCCAACAGAAGCATAAGTAGCAAAAACTTCTTTAATAGCACAAACATGGTGAGTGGCTCCAGAATCAATCCACCACTCTTTAGGATTGCCCACCAAGTTGCATTCGGAAAGCATGGCACACAAGTCATCAACATCATCATGTTTTTCAACCATGTTTGCTTGACCCTTTTTCTTGTTTTTCTTCGGAGCACGACATTCCGTAGATTTGTGTCCAATTTTTCCACAGTTGTAGCAATTTCCACTAAACCGCTTCTTGCTTGGGTTGTATTTCGGTCCAGAAGTCTTCTTCCTCCTTTTGTTATCTTCAACAATATTTTCTCCCATTATTATTGAATTTTCACGGCCTCTCTTGTCAGCAACTTTATTGTCCTCTTCGATTCTCAACCGAACAATGAGATCTTCAAGGGACATCTCCTTGCGTTTGTGTTTCAAATAATTTTTGAAGTCCTTCCACAACGGAGGCAACTTCTCAATCATCTCTGCTACTTGGAATGCTTCATTGATGACAAGACCTTCAATGAAAATTCTGTTAGTAAACATAATAATATAATAATCACTTGTAATTCCTGGACTTGGGTAATAACAGACTTGTTATCTACCATTTTGTAGTCCAAAAACTTTGCAGCGACGAACTTCTTCAATCCTGCATCTTCAGTTTTGTATTTCTTTTCAAGCGCTATCCACAGTTCTTTTGACGTTTTCACGCCACTGTAGACGTTATACAAAGCATTTTCCAGCCCGCTTATAATATAATTCTTGCACAAAAAATCTGAATGCTTCCACGCCTCAATCACGAGAAAGCGTTCAGTTTTTGGAGTTTCATCTGACAGCACAGGAACATCTTCCTTGATGAACTTCTGGAGACTTAGAGTAGTCAAGTAGAAGAACATCTTTTGCTTCCAACGCTTGAAATCAATCCCGGAAAATTTTCCGGGTTTCTCAGCCGGTGCCAATGCTGCCAGTGTTGTTCGGCTCATTGAGGCATTGGCAGTTGCCATTGAAACAGCTTGGTTTCCGTTGTCATTCATCATTTCTGTAAAAGAATGACATAAACGTTAAAATCACGTAGATTTTAATCTCCAATAGAGTACAAAATCATAAAGGTTTACCTCTCCAGAAACAGTGCATATAACACAAATACAAAAAAAAATTAAATTCCTTAAGCTTGGTAATCTGTATTATTAAAATAATTCTGAAGAAAATAAAATAACATAAACAGAAATGTAAACGATATAAAAAACCAATTCGAGCCCACTGAATTCACAGTGTTTCCTTAAGGAATTTAATCCCCTCCTAGTACCCAAGGTTATGGATTATTTCCTCCCAGGATAGAACGAATTACACACTGGTGTAGTGGTACTTCAAACCCCAGTGTTTCAGCGAACACAAAGTTCGGTAGCAAATCACACTTACTATTTCTTTCTTTGAAGTTAAAATATGCAGAAGAAAGGAGCAGAACTCAGAAATTAGTATGTAAAATCTGAGAGAATGAACTTGTATTTATAGCCAAAGTTTGGCTGAAATCTGAAGAGGTGCAACTCTTCAGAATGGTTGTTTTTGCAAAATATACATAGAATAAATGCCATGACATAATTGACTATTTACTCAACAATAAAGAGGGAAAATTGAAGGGTAGTTAATTTTTTGTTACAAAAACAGAAAATTGGATAATTGAAATTGATTTAATATTAATATTTTGTTATTAAACAAATATTTAATAACATTTCTGTTAGCCGAGCCGAGCCGAGCGAGCGAGCGAGCGACGACGACGCGGGACTTGCCTTCTTCTCAACTCTTTAAGAGCTAGAAGAAGAGCAATTTCTTATATACCCATCAAAAACCTTTTCCTCTTCCCATATGGGACAATCAAGGAGGGAACCTCAAATATTACTCAAATATTTTATTTTCCCCTCCATTTCTCATTCACCCTATTTAAAGCTATTAATGCTTAAAAACCCAACACTTTTGTCACCCATTATACTATTCGTCCAATCTAGCCCCTAACGTTAATCAACTTTTAAAAATTGCCCCTAACCCTAACGGATCTACACCGTGGCAGCTGACCCCCTCAATTTTTTCCATGTCAGCTGCCAAGTCACACGACCCTACCAAATTAAAACTCCATAGACCCCCCAAACCCTTCGTATGACAAGATGTAAAAAAAAAGAAATTCTGCCATGTAACTCTTAATAAACATCCTTAGTCTCATGAAAACCCGAATTATCTGAGACCCCATTTGTGAAACCTCAAACCACATAACTTTGGTTGGCCCAATCAACAAGAAAATTATAGAAATTGGAGTTAGAACAACTGCGCAATCGGCTTATAATAACACAATTGAGAGCAACTGCACAAATGCTTGGCGTTTGGCGTGAAAAAATTCGGCTTGACGATAAACGATCATTGTTTGAGTTCCATTTGTAGGATAAAAATGTTGTCTAGTGTGTTGTGTATTACACTAAGTTGAGAAGCTTGAGGGAGAACCTGTGGAAGCTTGAAGCTACGAATCCGATGATTGGGTTTCCGCAAATCGAAGCTATTTCGATTGGGTATCATTCCAAACAATCGGAAATATTTTGTAGAGTTCATATCCATATTTGGGGCTGATTCGTGAAAATTTAGATCACTTTTGAGCTGAAAATTCAACAGTTCGACAAAGTTGCAGCTGCAACTACAGTTCGCCAGTTCCGAACTTTATATTATGGTAGTTGAAATTGAATGGCTATATTACAAGTTGATTTTTGAGAATCGGTTAATGTTTTGACTTCAACGAGATTTGGATTCGTCCACTATCGTGAATTTTGGGAACCTACGTTGTTGGGCGTTCGAAAGTTCACGTCTATTAGTTTAATATTCAAAATTGCAGACCAAATTGTTGTTAAATTTCTTTGTAGTTCACTGCGTAGAGCTGGTGATGCCGCCGAAATAGTGCTCTATTCTTCAAAGCTTGATTCGACCAATTGGGACATTCAAAATTATTGGAAACTTAGATAGGAGGGAGTTGTGATACTTGACACATTTTTCGTCGTTGGTCATTATGGCCAGAAGTCGTCAGAAGTTGATTTCACTGGAAAATCGATGATGGTACTCCATCTATTCCTCTGAGATGTATTTTCGTAGGTACATGTTTCTTGACATAGGGATGAAAATATATGATTCTAATTTTGCAAAGTGCAATTGGAACCACCTTGAACGACGGCCAGCTTCGACTTGGAGGTTTTGGAGTGTGTAGGTCTGTGAGTTTGACTTAAGAGAGGGAGAGGAATATGAGAATACTTTAATAAGAAAAATGTTGGGTTAATTAGTGGGACCTACTGACTTGACTGTTGTCATGGACAAAATATTAGACGGGTTGGGTGCCATAGTGGAGGGACATTAGGATTGAGGGCAATTATGCAAATTTTGCTAATGGTAGGGATAGATTTGGACGAAAAGTAAGACAAATTTAAATTATATACCACAGTAGAGGAATAGTTTTGGACCTTTTTCCTAAAAACAAGTATCTAGGATAAGAAATACAAAAATAATACTAATACTAATGTAAGAGTGTCCCAACATGTAATAAAAAGATATGCACGGCTAATCTCAATGCTAGATGTTATACAGCCTTGAGCGTGCGAGGGAGTTAGAATATCTTACATTAATTAAGGAACAAGTTGTTATATATCCCCATATATATAATTTCGAAAGAATACTTGCCTCGTAAGCTAGATTTTCGAGTTAAGTTAACTTAAAAATACATTTTATTACCACATGCGAGGTATAATATGACTTCTAAAACGCTTAGTCTAGATTTGGTTGTTGTGCTCGAGTTAATGATTACTCCAATTAGGTATGAAATGAAGGTAAAGAAAAAATTATATTGGTCTATGTTATTTTGATTCTACAAAAATATCGTCGTGCTCGTGTCAAATCATCCCGATGAAGATCACACACATATATACTTGATATCATTTCTAAATAAAACAACAGATTAGTATTTAATTTTTACGTTATCTATTAGACTTATTCTTTTACCTTTTGTTATATGTTAACTTAGACAGATAGTATACAAAATTTACTCACTCCATACATCACTTAAACTCAAGGTAGAAAAGATAGCATATTAGCGAAGTAGTGGGTGTTTTCTTCAAACTCAAAGGTATTTAGGAGTAATATTTTATTTGTAAAAGTTATTGAAAACTAAATCAAGATTAATTGGTATTCCTAAGTTGTCTAGAATTTGATATTGGTAGTTTATTTAAGTCATGTCTAGTTAGGTTTTGTTTACTAATTTTATATTGGAATAGATTTTTGATTTTGTAGTACTATAAATAGGGTGCTACTACTTGTTTTTCTTGTAGAGAGATTTAAGATTTTATGAGTTGTGAAAAAATCCTTCTACCACATTCTCTCCCTAGTTTAATAAATTTTTTCTATATAGTCTTTGTTGAATTTATTGCTTGTGACCAAATTATTTTTGGGTATTTCAATCCTTCCAATGGGTATCAGAGCTTGAGTGAGATTCTATCAAAGTTGGTGGAGATCCTAAAAATTAAGGATACTTCATATTTACATGATTGCAATGTTTTCAAGTTTGATGGCAAAATAATTTTGAAGATCGGCATCAATATATGAAATATTTTTTTCAATTTGTTGGATTATGGCACATTATCGAAACAGGATTTGAGGAACCCCCAGAAAGTACAATATTGACAGGTGATGCAGCTAAGCAATTAGAAAAAAATAGACAATTGGATTATAAGACACATAACTATCTCACTGGCAAGGTTGAATTGCGTGTATCTAACAAATTTTTGCATGCAAAATCAACAAGGGAGGCTTGGAAATCTTGGTGAATACACATCGAGGTTCTGCTGAAGTAAAGAAAGTCAAATTGCAAGAGCTAAGGAGACAGTACGAGTTGACCCAAATGAAACCAACAAAGTCCGTTAACGAATTCATTACAAGAATTACTAATATTGTCAACGACATGAGGACTACTAGATGAAGTTAAAGTGATTGAAAAAATATTACGGTCCTTGAGTATAAAAATTCACACGAAGCAGGTGGTTCTTGAGGCTACCAAAGATCTTAATACTTTTACCTTTGATGATTTAGAAGGCGAATAGGTGACATATGAGGTGTACCTGACTCAAGACACACCAGAAATAATTGAGGAGGCGTTGCAAGCAAAGGTGAATCAACCTAAAGCAAAAGAAGAGACAAGTTATCCTAAAGAAACAAATCAAAGAGGCTAGAATTTCAGAGGTAGATGTAACGACCCGGCCGGTCGTTCCGTGGAATTATCCCCATTATTCCTGTTTTTGCTTTGTCATGCATTTTTTAGTATGTTTATGATGTTTCGGGTTCGGTTGGTTCGGGTTCGGAGTGGTCGTGGTGAGAACTGAGACACTTAGTCTCTTAAACTGGCTTAATAATGGAAAAAATCAACTGGGAGTTGACTTGTTGGTAAATGACATAGGAATGTAGATTTCATGGCTCAGATAGCTTCGTTAGGTGATTTGGGGCTTAGAAGTGTGTTCGGGATGTGGTTTTGATGTCCGGTGTAGAATTAGGTTTAAATTGGCGAAAGTTAGTTTTTGGCGATTTACGGTCGGCAATGGAAAATAGGCTATCGGGGTCGGAATGAAATTCCGGAGGTTGAAGTAGGTTCGTAGAGTTACTTTGGACGTGTGTGAAAATTTTCAGGTCATTCGGACGTGTTTTGGTTGGTTTCAGCATTGTTGGTGATTTTCAGAAGTTTTAGGAATTTTAGGATTGAATCATTGGTTGTTGGAGTTTCGATGATATTTTGGATGTACTGAGAGTTCAACTAAGTCCGGGGGACAATTTATGACTCGTTTTTTTTTGGTTGGGGTCCCGAGGGGCTCGGGTTGATTTTGGATAGCCCTCGGGGACTTTAAAGTTGGAAAAATACAGCTAAGGAGCTGTTGGTGCCAGGCTTCTGGTGTGCCCGCACCTGCGAAAGGGCAGCCGCAGGTGCGGAGTTTGGCTGGGTTGAAGGATTTCCGCAGGTGCGATGGTTTTACCGCACCTGCGAAGCCGCAGATGCGGAAAGTTGAGCGCAGGTGCGGAGGCTAGGTTTTTGAGTGTCGTCCGCAGGTGCGCACCTGGGACCGCAGGTGCGATGGTTTTACCGCACCTGCAAAGCCGCAGATGCGGAAAGTTGAGCGCAGGTGCGGAGGCTAGGTTTTTGAGTGTCGTCCGCAGGTGCGCACCTGGGACCGCAGGTGCGATGGTTTTACCGCACCTGCAAAGCCGCAGATGCGGAAAGTTGAGCGCAGGTGCGGAGGCTAGGTTTTTGAGTGTCGTCCGCAGGTGCGCACCTGGGACCACAGGTGCAGGTCCGCAGGTGCGCGTAAGTGGCTGCAGGTGCGGAACCACTGGGCAGAAGGGTATATAAACCTGCCTTCGCGATTTTGAGCCATTTTCTTCAATATTTCATCCGAGATTAAGCTTTGGGAGAGGGTTTTGAAGGAGGAAATCAAGAGAACTTCGTTTAGGTAAGGTATGTGAACCTAAAACTCGTTTCTATGTGATTTTTGGACTGAAATAGAGTGAAATTAAGGGGGAAATCAGTGTGTAAATTGAGGGTTAGGGCTTGGATAATTGGAGACTTTGATTGAGTAATTGAAGGGGAAATTGTGGTCCAATTTCGATGTTCTTGGTATGTATAGAATCATTGGAGGATAAAGATTCCGGTTTTGTGACTTTTATTGAATTTCGAGACGTGGGTCTGGGGGTCGGGTTTGGCCAATTTCGGGAATTGTGCCTAATTTTGATAATTTTCGAATGTGTTTTGTTTCCCTGGCATATTTTGATGTTATTAATCTGATTTTGATAGACTCGGAGCATTTGGAAGCCGATTCGAGGGGCAAGAGCATCGCGGAGTAGCTTTCAGGCCGGTTTGAGGTAAGTAACGATTGTAACTCTAGACCTGAGGGTATGAAACCCCGGTATTTCGTATTGTTTTGACAAATGAGGTGACGCACATGTTGGGTGACGAGCGTGTGGGCATGCACCATTGGGGATTGTGACTTAGTCCGTCCCGTAGCGACTATTAAACCACGTATTTGATTTAAAACCTTATGATATCCTGCATTTTAGAGATTTATACTTTATTATAGGCTGTATGTCATGCTTGGGGCCTTGTGCTATCTGTTTAGACCCTCAGGAATAATTTTTCCACTATTCTCACACTATTTTGGTAGAAAATTTATGAACTCAGTCATGCTTTATATCCGTTGATGTTATCACTGTTATCCCATTGTTTTAAAACTCTGAGAGGTATTTTGGGCTGAGTCCCGTGAGTTGAGATGAGTTGCCCG
>ML288499.1:473-14707 GCA_005239495.1 Nicotiana undulata
TCCCCCCCCCCCCTCCCCATAAGATGAGTCACGTTGGGATGCTATGAAATATGGTTATTAAAGTATAGTATCGCCCCTAGATAGATTAGGCAAGCCACTTCATGTCACGACCCGAATCCTAATCCAGGTCGCGATGGCGCCAAACACCGTAGCCAGGCAAGCCAACATCGATCTACTAGTGAGTTTCATTTGATTTATCAAAACATTTTCCATCACTGACTCGATTTAAACTGAGAGCATTAGGTAAAAGCAAGTAAGTTAGGCAATTTTAAACAGAAATAACCATAAGAGTCATAAATTAATATTTACATCCCAAAAATAATGTCTACTAAAGAGAGTGCCAGGAACTAGTGTCACAAGTCTCCAGGCATACTAGTAGAGTAAAAACAAAAAAAGTAATAGACTGTCCTACTGTCTGAAAAGAAATATACAGAATAACAAAAGAAGACTACATAGTGATGTCGAGTAACGTCAAGAGGAGCAACTCACCGTGAAGTCTGGACCAGGTATATATCAGGGACGAACTCCGGACTGATACCTAGGTGAACCTGCCTCAGAACCTGTACAATTAAGTACAGAGCGTAGCATGAGTACATAAATAATATGTACCCAGTAAGTATCCAGTCTAATCTCGAAGAAGTAGTGACGAGAGGTCGACTTGACACTTACTAGGGTCCAAACAGTATATTTAGGTGTATAAATTAAAGAGAGTAACAAGTACACATGGATAATAGAGCAATGAATATCTAGCATATTTACGAAACCTATTACGAGTCGAAACTCCAACATACAAATCACAAATCTATTCTTTCAAGACATCTAACAGTTTTTAAGTCATGAATAATATCAAACAAGTAGCATGCGTATATCAGAAGGTACGGTCTGGGCCAACATAATAATAAATATGCACTACCGAAGGGTCGAATGGCGCGAACCATATATGCATCTATTAACTTGTTATGGCGTATGACCCGCTCCCATTAGAGTAGTGGAAAGAATCAATCCCCTTGCGGAATATATATATATTGCGAAGCGGTCACACATAAACACTGCATTTTTCCTTGAATCCTTTTTCCAAAATAACAATTCGTCTGAAAACACCAAGTCCTAGGATCTCTTGAAAACAAGCTTGCATACAAAGAAATTACAAGGCATATAGTTCAATTATGGAATTCACAAGGGATGGTGTGAACCTAACTACCCGGACATAACAAGAATAGTCACCACGCACGGACTCTCGTCACCTCGTACGTACGTAGTCCCCACAAATAATGACACACAGTTAATTACTTCACCTATGGGGATAGTTCCCTCTTACAAGGTTAGAAAGGAGACTTAACTCGTGTCAAGCCTACTTTACGGGTCAAGAACGCGCCCGAAACTCCAAATCCGTCGTCCAAGGACTCGAAACTAGCCAAATATTGCATAAATAAATCAATCTAAACTCAAAAGTATGAAATTCCCCTATTTAAAAGATTATTTCAACCTAAATTGCAAAATATCAAAATACATCCCCGGCCCACATGCTCGGATTCCGAAAATTTTCAAAGGAAATCATCACTCATAACCTAAGGATTAATATTATATAGTTTTTGTATGATTCCGTAATCAATTTCTTGGTAGTTTTCCATTTTTATCAAAAACATAGGTTTTACTCTAAACCCATGATTTCTACTAATTTAATGTGTTAATCTACCCAAAAATTTAAGTATTAAACTCACTTTATGGTAGCATTTACTTACCTTACAGTAGCTAGGTCGAATATCTTATTTGCAAGCTCTCAAAATCGTCCAAAGTGAAGAAAATGGCTCAAAAAGAGACTAAGTCTCGACTTTAATGTCACTGCCCAGCTGCCCCCTTCTATGCGAACGCGGCTGGGGTAGTGTGTTCGCGAAGGCTAAGTCCCAGGCTCCTCTGAGGGCCCTTCTATGCGAACGCGGATGGGGTCATGCGAATGCGGAGGCTAGCTGGGCTAGACCTACGCGAACGCGGTGGGGAAGGGTGCGAACGCAAAGAGTAAAGCTTAGTCGGCCCACTGACTTACCCTATGCGAATGCGGCGTGCCTATGCGAACGCATAGGGTATTTTCACCCCTTCCCAACTCCTTCTATGTGAACGCGTGAGTACACCCGCGAACGCATAGAAGGAAACCACCCAAGCCCCCCGGGACCCCGTCCAAAGGCACTGAAAAGTCTGAATTCATGATACGGACTCGCTCGAATTCTCGGAACGCGAAAAACAACAACGAAACTAAGAATCTGACCCCTAAACCAAATTTAATTAAACTTTGAACTTCAAGTTCTAGAATTCGCTTTCAACACGTCGAACCTATCTATACTACTCGGAATGACATCAAATTTTGTGAGCAAGTCATAAATGACATAACAGAACTATTCCCGGTCTCGGAATTCCGTTTGGACCTCGATAACACAAAAACACGTTCCAAACCCCAATCATTGAACTTAAGGAATCATATTTCACTATTTGGCGCTGAAACGCTCCTGGGTCATCCAAAACCCGTTCCGAACACACGCCCGAGTCTGAAATCATGATACGAACCTAACGGAACCTTCGAATCTCTATTCCGAGGTCGTTTGCCTTAAATGTTGACCGAAGTCAAACTTGGCCTTTAAGGCCAACCTTAAGGAACTAAGTGTTCCTATACCACTCCAAACTCCTCCAAACCTCGATTCACCCGTCCCCACAAGTTATAAATCAGTAAAAGAAACTACGGGAAGTCTCATTTAGGGGCACGAGGTTCTAGAATGCAAAACGACCGATCGGGTCATTACACTTCAGATATCCCCCGATGAGACGTAAGACCTAGTTTCAAGTTATCAGTAGTAACTTGTAGATCAACATTGAGGTTAATAAACAATGGATGGATAAATGTTACAAAGTATGAGATGAGATTAGGCCATAATTCTTACGATAAAAAGTAATGAAGAAGCATTGAAGGACTTAGATTTATACATATAGGATAAGCAACAAGAGTAACCTGGAGTTTGTAGCAGAACTCCGTAACGATAAATCGAAGTAAGAGTTATGGTATAGTATGACATACCTAGATGTAGTAAAGGCATACAGATGGATAATCGTGTCTATGAAATAAGATATAACAATATTCGTAAGTTCAACAAAGTACCGAGCGAAGAACTTTAGTATACTATAGATGCCCAAAGGGACATCTTGTCAGGATCTGTATATGTTTACAAAGTGAGGGCTAGATATCGGCTAAAAGCTAGAGGAAAAATAAGAGAAGAGTCGCATGGGCGCATTTACGAGGACAAAGTCATACATGCTGCATGATAGAAGGTAGCAACAATTACGAAATTGGAAAGATTTCAACCACAAGGCGTGGTGTGCGAAAGAGGCCTAAAGTGGGGAATGCCTTGGCCTTTGGATTTATTCACAAAACAATTGCCGAGATGGCAATGAGAGTATAAAAGTATTCAAAAGACATAGGTTATGAAAATGATAAGTGCATCAGTCAACATTCGAGGATGAATGTTCCAAAGGGGGTAATGATGTTACACCCCATATTTTCGTACGTGAAAGTACGCCATAAGTAAATTGATGAAAGCTTGGAAATGAGATGTTACATCCCGCATTTTTGTACATTAAAGTTTCATCCTATGTTAATCGACGTAAGTTTGGGAATGAGATTATTTTGAGACTATAAGTATTATGCTATTTCAAACAAGTGATAAGTAAATCCGTGAAGGTGAGAGGGTGAGCGAATCGAAGCAAAAGAATTTTGTCGAAGTTTGGCATTTTGAGGTAAAATACGGTCCAAACTATAATACCCCGTACTTATGAACTAGTGTCATACAAGGTACAACATGACCATGATAGTAAAGTATATAAAGTGTGTTAAAGGTGATTAGAATTTTAAGTAATTTGAGATAATTCTTAATTATGTGGATAATTAGTTTAATTATTGATTTGAGTGAGAAATTAACAAATTAATTGGAAATTTGTGGATAAATATTTAAGTGAGAATCCTAGATAATTATAAGGGGGCAACATCCATGTGGGATTTTACAAATTTGGCGGTAAATTTCCATCTTCGAATTTAGACTTACATGTTGAGTCTTTTACTCCATGTTTCTCTATGTCTTTTATTTACTGATTTTCATTCCTTACATACATTATTTGTAATGATATCCATTTTGTCTAGGGACACTGCGTTTCATGCCTGCAGGTCCTCATAGACAGGTTGATAGTCCTCAAAGTAGGCTATCAGCTCAGCAGAAGGTGTTGGTGCACTCCATTTGCTCCGGAGCTGCTTATTTGGTCAGTATGATTTGGACATATATTGATTACTATGGCGGGATCATGTCCCGAACTTTATGGTATTTATCTACTCTTAGAGGCTTATAGACATATGTCATGTACGTGAAAGATTGTATGGTCGAATGTTCAGTGTACGAGTGATCATTTTGGTCGTATAGGCCCGTATGTCATATGTATAAGTTTGTAATACATGTTGGGTCGTCCAATGTCGAGTAATTCCTCATGTTTTGTTCTACTTATCTCACGACAGCCTCTACGACTCATTTACTTATGATAGTATGATACGAAAGATACGTTACATTGGTTCTCGGTTGAGTAAGGCACCGAGTGCCCATCGCGGCCCATCGGTTTGGGTCGTGACATTGTTGACTGGAACAACACGTCAATTATCTGCCTCACTGAGACACACATATAGAGCCACTACGAGCTCATGGAACTTATTGGTTTCACTGATTTGTTTGAAATTAGAGTAGATGGTTACTCAAGTGAAGTGAAGTGGTAATAATGTGGAAGCATGAGGAACTGAAATGGACCCAGTAGAAGTTACTGACCAAGAGATCCACACCAACACTCAGGTCAGTAGCACTTCAAAACCTTGGCTACTGTCGTTAGTTTAGGCCAGCACTTTATTAGTAAACAGAAAAATAGTCTAGAATAACTTGCAAATAGTTGTAAAAAATAACAGATACTCGTGGCTATTATGTGGAGACTTTAATGAAGTCAACGCTGCCTCCGAAAAGTTTGGAGGAAGGCCCATAAATAGTAACAAAAGTGATGCATTTTTAAATTGTCTTGATGCTATTGATATAATTGATTTGGGGTTTGTGGGACCACGATTTACATAGACAAATAAAAGGGAAAAAAGGCAACAGCAAATCTTTGAAAGATTGAACTGTTTCCTTGGAAACTCAGAATGGGTGGAAATGTTCCCGGATGCTATTTTCACACACATGCCACGTACCCATTCGGACAACAGCCCACAATTACTAAACCTGACAAAAATTATTAATAAACCAACACATGTTTTCCGCTTTGAAACAATGTAGCTTAGTCATCCACTTTTTCCAAATATAGTAAAACAACAGTGGAATAATAATAGAAATTACGCAACTGTTATTTGCTCTTTCACAGAACAGAACACGTGGAAGAATGGAATAGGACTATCTTTGGGAATATTTAAAAAAAAAAAAAGAGAACACTACTATCCGAATTATGGGGCTCCAAAATATGCAACACCAAGATAAAACCCAGTTTTAACAAAACCTAGAAAATAATCCGATACAAGGATGTAACATAATCCTTCGAAACGAACAAAACTTTTGAAAATTAAAATCAAGGGTTCATATGCAATTAAGCGAAGACATGTTCTAAATAACACTTGGATAAAGGTCAACAACCTAGTGGGTTTTTGATGTGTCGAACAACATCTTAAGAGAAAAGTAAAAATATTAGAGTAATCTGTCTATCATAATCTGAATATTATTACCAAATAGTCTAACTAAGTCATTTAAATAAAGAATAAGGTATACGCTTGAAAAATAAATAAATTCCAATCCAAATTGTTACATCTAAGTTTCAACGAAGATAATAGTGCAAGACTAATCATATCTATTTGATTGCAGGAATCAAGACACCGATTCAAGGAAAGTCCTTATGGTAAGGACAATAACAAAAGGAAATGAGATCGAAGAGAACTTGACAATTCTAAAGCAAAGGAAGTCAATCTATAAAAAAGGACACCAAATCAGTCCCGCTATCACAGTCTCAATCAAAGGACATCGAGGTTATCTAAAAAGGAAACATATCAAGTGCAGCTCAAGAATATCCGGCCTCTCCTCAAGGACTTTATTAGAAGATTGACCAACCAAATTGAAGCCTCAAATCACTCCATGAAATGAGGACATAAAAGGGGAAGGATATAAAAAAATCCAGCCCATCTCAAGTGTGGGATTCGGAGGCACCCCTTGGGTCAAAATCTCTTAGAGGATTTTGTGCCTCCATCAAGATCAATCTGCAACGACTACCCAAACTCTCCTATAAGAAGATTTCCAATCTCAAGAAGAAGATTCACGCAACTACGCAAATTATTTTCTAAGTCTCTCTAATTCTTAGTACAAATATTGTATTCTTGAGTCCATAAGTTTCATAAAAAATAGGAAGAGTTAGAACACAAAAAGGGAGTTGTGTCAACATCACATAAACTATTATTGCTAAATATCGGTGATGGTGAACGAACTAAAATCATCACTATTGTAACATTTTATCAAGATCTAAAAAACCCTTTTGACCCAAGGGAAACTGGACGTAAGTACCATACCGGCATTGAACCTGTATAAAAATTGTTGTGTCTTATTTAGATTTCAGTTGGCTTGGTTCATCTTGACTATTTGTTGTGAGAAACCTAGTTTACTAAACTCACACTTAGTCAACCAAGTTTTAATAGACCACAATTCACCCCTTCCCTCCTCTTGTACTTTCACAAATGTGCTTTCCCAAATGCGCTAGTGGAAGTATCTTGATATGAAGCTAAAGAAATAGGAAAATAACCTTGTAAGAAATTTGAAAAACATTAAATATTACTTCATTAAGGATGTTTAAGGACCTGTTTATCCAAAAAATAAAAAATAAAAAGTCATCTTCAAAATATTATTTGCTTGTAGATTTGTTTGAATTTATGAAATTGAGTTTCAAATGCGAAAAGTGGGCTTTATCGCTTTTTCAAGTAAATAATTTTTCAGTCACAAAATTATAATTTTACAAGTGAAATGCATGTTCAAACATAATTTTAATTTTCGATTACTTTTTTCAACTTAACTTCAATTTTTGTATAAATCTCACCTTTTTCTAATATCAAAACGCCTACTTATAATATTTAGGGAAGAAACAAAAGGAAATATTTTCTAATACAATCACTCTACTACGCATCCCCTTGTTATTATCTCTCTTGAGTAACTCTAATTCTTTATTCTTTTTTTATACTGTTTTCATATGATAATATTTTTTTAAAACTTAAATAAAAGCTTTTATTATACTGAATCAGCACCCAACAAATTTACAATAAAACTAAGAGCATAATTTCTAGATTCGTTTGCCAAACAATGATAATATTACTATTTTAATTTACTCGTTTGATATGAGACATTGAGAACAATTAATTAGTGATAACTCTATCATGTCCATATTATCTATTCTTAAAGGGTTTTGCACACTCTCTAAAAGACATAATTAATAGGCATAATCACAACTACATACATCTAAATTACCTTTTATCTTTAAACATCTTATATAATAAAACACTCTAATAATTGGACTAATAAGGTGAATTAGAAAAAAGTAATAGATGAATTTTTCTCATTCAAAAGTATCATATTTTTATAGAGCGGTCAATACGTGTCACGACCCAAATTTCCCTTCATTGGGTATCGTGATGGAACCTAGTCTTAGGGACTAGGTAAGCCTAACATTTACTGAATAACAACAATAATAAAGGTAATCTAACAGTCTCGATATAGAAATTTTTACAGAATTTACAATTTTTCAAAATCGGTAGTACAAGTCATAAGCTCTACAGAGTTGCTACAACTTCTAAATACAGCTGTTTGGAAATGAGTAAAAATGGTTTCAATACAAGGTAAGAAGGTGACTCCAAAGCCTGCGAACGCAGCGGTAGGTTTACCTTGTGTCTCCTCAGTGAGAATCCGCACAGCTACTAACGGTCAATACCTGGATCTGCACAAAATGTGTAGAAGTAAAGTATGAGCACACCACAACGGTGCCCAGTAAGTATCAAGACTAACCTCGGTGAAGTAGTGATGAAGAATAGTCACGACACCCACTGGTCTAATAAAATGAACAAGCATAAGTATAGGGATGACAGAACATGACATCTATCTAAGGACTACGCAATATGACTAAAGAAAAAGCAACTGCAATAAGGAAGGAAAAACAACAAGTAATAGCGGAACACCGTAATAAGACACAGAAGAATGAACGGAAACACAGCCCAAATCTGAAAAATCATAATACAGTAAAGGCAAGTAGTAACTCAGCAACTCCTATAGTTTCACATCACGTCTCAGCCAACAAACTCCAATAAATTAGTCAAATCCTTCAAGTGTAAACTTTCACCCGTATGTTTTTAAATTGAGGTCTTTAGAATATAATCCTTTCAAATAAGATTTTTTTTTTTTTTTGAAATATACTTTCTTCAAAAATAGTTCTTTCAAGATAAAAAAAAACTTTCAAATAAATATGCTTCAAACATAGTTCTTCCAAGATCAATACTTTTCAAATATAAGCTTTTCAAATAAATATCCTTCAAACATAGTTCTTTCAAGATAAATACTTTTCAAATATAACTTTTTCAAAATAATATCTTTCAAATATAGTTCCTTCAAGATAAATACATTTCAAATATAAAATTTTCAAGTAAATATCCTTCGAGTATAAGTCACCCTGCGACACCTAAGCATAGAAGATTAGCATCTCCGAACACAGATATAACAACAGAGAAATCTACCGAGATACAGTCTCGTAGTCCTGAATAAATTAAGTACAAGGGGATCTGCCGGAATACGTTCGCAGTCCCATAATAAATATGCAGTGCTGGGGGGATCTCCCGGAATACGTTCGTAGTCCCAAAGTAAATATGCAGTGCAAGGGGATCTCCCGGAATATCGTTCGGTAGTCTCAATTTAAATATGCAGCGCAACCAAAAGAAATAACAACTATAACACGATAGAACCTCGTACATCACCACAACAAGTACAAAAGCAACAATGACAGTAATGCAAAGTACGCGGAGTAAATCAACTCAAGAATTTTAAATCACAAAGAACGGTAGAGCTCATTCACAAGGAATAACCACAGTAAAGAATGCTAGGCGCAAGGAAAACAACTTAACAAGGGAAAACAAAAATGTAGCAATGATTCCACAATATTCAAGTCAACAATAAGAAGCCAACACGAGTCAAATAATTCCAAATAAAGGCAAGCCAACTAAGATATAAGTTATCTGAACTCCTTTTGAGGTTGAGCATTTACGAGGAATATTCAACAATTCAATTAAGGGTAAGCAGCGAAAGATCATCATAACTCCAATTAAGACTAAACAATTATAGGATGAGATAATAATATTTCAATTAAATATAAGCAATTATGAAAATATATCATGACGATAAAAGAGGTAAAATCTCCAGTTAAGTCAAAGAAGGGTCAAGTAGACAGTAAAGGTGTATCCTAAAGCATCTAATTAAAGCATGTAGAGGTGAAACTAGAAAATAGGAACGCAAATGTATAAAGAACAACTTCATTCACGGTGAATATAAGGACCTAAGAACCCTAAAAGGCCAACTTCCCACAAATAAGTCTGAGCATGCACTCGTCACCTCGCGTACACGGACTACAATCAACATAGAAGACTCAAATCCTAAGGGGTAGTTCCCTCCCCTCCCCCACCCACCCAACCACAAGTTTAGGCAAGACACTTACCTCAAATAAGACAACCTGGTACTCTAAAATGAAATCCTTGGATGGAAAGACCTCCGGACGGCTCAAATATAATCAAATAAATTTAAAACACAAATAAAACTCATAAGGAACTATTCCGGATCATAAAGTCTCAATCTTTACAAATAATCTAGAAATGTACCCAAAAGTCGACCCTGGGACCGCACCTCGAAACCCGATAAATTTACAAAATCCCAAAACCCATTCAATTACGAGTCCAACCATACTAAAAAACCCCCAATTCTCCAATCAAAAGATGGATTAATTCAAAAAACGAACTTCTGTAACCATATTAAAATAAAACAATTATATTTTGATACTGACCCCCATGAAAAAAAGAGAAGAACGCAGCCAAAAGCACCTCAATCGGTGCTCTAAAACTCAAGATATGCTCAAAATACTAAAATGATGCGTTTTGATCTTTTTATACTCATGAATTTTCGCATTTGCGACAAAAATATCCGCACCTGCGCATTTTCAGCTGTCATTTCCGCTTTTGTGGAACATTTTTTGCACCCGCGGCTCCGCATATGTGGACTCAGCTTCGCATTTGCGAAGCACACAAGCACCATCTCTCTTCTCCGACACTAAAATGAGCATAGCTTCCTCATACGATGTCCAAATAAAATTCGACGATTCTTTACGATAGATCCGTAATTACGATACGTATCTAATGCTTCAATCAAAACAGAAATTGGAGCTCATTTTCTTAATGTTGTACTATTTATGTTTGAAGAAACGACGCCGAAACATAAAAAATGAGCGCAACACAACTCAAACCTATCTGAAACTCACCGCGCCCGTCGGAACCCTGTCCGAATATACCAATAAGTTCAATAACCTAACACGGACCCGCTCGAGGCCTCAAACCACATAAAACAAAGACAAAACTACAAATTGCACCATGAATCGAGCTTATGAACTTTCAAATCTTCTAAAACTCGTGTCGAACCCTATCAATTCAACCCGAAATGGCGCCAAATTTTGTAGACAAGTCCCAATTGTTATAATGGAGTTGTTCCATCTCTCAGAATTGAATTCTGACCCCTGTATCACCAAAATCAACTATTGGTAAAACCGTTCCACCTTCCAAACTTCAACTTTTCCAACTTTCGCTGAAATGCTTCAAATCACCCTACGGACCTCCAAATCCAATTCCGGACGTACGCCTAAGTACAAAATCATCATACGAAGCTGTTGAAATCATCTAAAACCCATTACGGATCCCTTTACACAAAAGTCAAATTCTGGTCAACTCTTACCGCTTAAGCTTCCAAAACTTGAATCCTTCTTCCGATTTGGCTCCGAATCATCCGGTAACTGAATTCAAACATGCACGCAGGTCGCTATACATAATATGAAGCTGGTTAAGGCCTTATGCTGCGAACAAAACTTAAATTTTCAAAACGACTGACCTGGTCGTTACATCCTCCCCCTCTTAAAACAAATGTTCGTCCTCGAACGTGCCAAGGATGTCACGACCCAAATTCCTACTCAGGTCGTGATGGCGCCCAACACCGAGGTCAGGAAAGCCAACACTAGTTACTAACAAAATTACTTAAACAAATGAGACGTTCAGACACTTATCCAGTTTTAATTTAAGCAGTACTTAAATAAAAGTGAGGAAGTGAGGCAATGTAATTTAAGGTAACTCAAAAAAATCGTTGCCAACATAGAATAGAGTAGTATAATGCTAGTGAATCAACTACGTGTGCCAAGACCTAGTGTCACAAGTCCACAGGCGGCTCGTGGAATATACAAAAATACACAAAATAGATGTACAACTGTCTGGAAGGGTAGACAGGATGTTCAACAATAATGGAAACTCCACAGTGCTGCTGGGGAAAACGCCAAGAAGAGCAGCTCACCGTGTAGTCAAATCCCGGTAGTACTCTCAGCGACGAACACCGGAATGGTGACCAGGTGCAACAACCTCAGAACCTGTACAATTAAGTACAGAAGTGTAGCATGAGTACATATAAACAAATATGTACCCAGTGAGTATCCCGTCTAAACTCGAAGAATTAGTGACGAGAAGTAGACGTGATACTTACTAGGGCCAATAACCAATAATATGATTACATAAAGCTAGACAGGAAGAGTAGTCATGAAAATCACTAAGGCATGAAGCTATCAATTATATAAAACTGTAATTTATTCTCATTAGTCACATAATAATTATCACAAAAGTCTCAAGTTCCCCTTACATGCGGGGTAATTTATTTAATAATAACAAGACTATCAGTCAAATACATAGCACATAATATGCCGAAGCGTACGGCCGAAGCGACGCCAAATTAAATGTGCACTGCCGAGGGTCGAGCGGCACGAACCATAGATGCATCCATTACCCCGCTCGCGAATCATACATACGACATGGGTGCTCGTATACATACACAGAATTTATCAGGCAATTCAGGAACTTATCATGGATTATTTTTGCATTCAGAGAGTTATTCACTTAAACTTACACATAGCTTCCTAAATCCTCATGTAAATTTCAAGGATAATAAGCAACTAGGAACACATGTAGAGATACAGGTATGGCACATAAAAGCATGCTTGTGAAATCCTAAATTCTACCTGACGCAAAAGAGTAGTAGCTACGCACGGACTCTCGTCACTTTGCGCGTACGTAGCCCCCTCAAATAAGGACAATTCAAACATTTACATTTACCTGTGGGTACAATTCCCTCTTACAAGGTTGGAAAGGAGACTCACATCGCGTAGAATCTACTTCCCGGCCGAGAACGCGCCCGAAACTCCAAACTTTACACCCGAGGACACGAAACAAGTCAAATGATATATAAATATGTCAATGCATGCTCAAGGTATGAAAATTCTCCACTTATTTAGTAAATTCACTATTCTTGAAGAAATCCCAAAATACACCCCCGGGCCAACATGCTCGGATTCTGGAAATTTTCGAAGATAACACTCACCCATAGCCTAAGGATCATTAATATGTAATTTTTATATGATTTCATGGTAGAAAAGTGGTAAAATTCACTAAAGTTCATCAACCCTAGGTTTTCACTCTATCCCCTATGATTTCCACTATTTAGATGTTAATCTACCTAAGTTTTGGTGTAATAATCTTACATTTAAATAGAATTTACTTACCTCTTAGTAGCTAGGTTGTGGAGAGTTATTCCCAAGCTCTCAAGTCTTCAATGGAGGTGTAAAATGGAAAGAATGAAGGAAATCCCGTGTTTAAGTGAAAGTGCACTGCCTGGCCTACAGGGGATTCCGCACCTGCGGCTCGAGGACCGCACCTGCGGTCTCGTGCCTGCGAGCTGGGGCTCGCACTTGCGGAGTTTGACGGGAAAGACTGGGCCCGCACCCGCGGAGCTGGAGACCGCACCTGCGGTTCCTCTCCTGCAGAATTAAATCCGCACCTGCGGAATTCCCACACCAGCGGCTGGGTAACCGCACCTGCGGTCACACCAGATCAGGTGCACCAACTGAATTTTCAGTTGGTTTTTGGCCTCGTGTGGTGTCCGGGAGGCACCTGGGCCCACTCGAGCCCCCGTCCAATTATACCAACAAGTCCTAAATCATAATACGGACTCGCTCGAGTTTTTGGAACACCCAAAACAATGCTAAATCTCAAAACCCCTAGGATCAAACTTAAGAATTTCTAAGTTCTTGAATTCGGTTTCAAAGCGCCGAACCAACCTATACTACTCGGAATGACACCAAATTTTGCAGGCAAGTCGTGAATGACATAACACAACTATTCCCAGTCTCGAAATTCCGTTCGGACCTCGATAACATAAAATCACGTTCCATACCAAACTTCAAACTTAAGTAAACTCTATTTCGCTTATTTGGCGTCGAAACGCTCCCGAGTCATCCAAAACCCATTCCGTACATACGTACAAGTCTGAAATCATCATACGAAGCTACTGGAATCATCGAAACTCGATTCCGAGGTTGTTTACTCAAAATGTTGACCGAAGTCAAACTTGGCTTTAAATGCCAACCTTAAGGAACCAAGTGTTCCTATGCTATTCGAAACACTTCCAAATCCCGAACCACCCGTCCCCGCTAGTCACAAATCACGATAAGCCGCTACGGGAAGTATAATTTGGGGGATCGGGGTCCGAATACGCAAAATGACTGGTCGGGTCGTTACATTCTCCGCCTCTTAAACAAACGTTCGTCCTCGAACGGGTCTAGAATCATACCTGAATTGCTGAATAAGTGTGGTTATCTGCTCCACATGTCCTCCTCGGACTCCCAAGTCGCCTCCTCGACCGGCTGGCCCCGCCACTGGACCTTTACAGCAGACATTCTCTTAGATCTCAACTGGCGATTCGGCCTATCAATAATAGCAACTGGCTCCTCCTCGTAGCCCAACCTCCCATCCAACTGAATAGTACTGAAATCAACAACGTGAGAGAAGTCGGCGTGGTATCTCCGGAGCA
>ML288503.1:0-98464 GCA_005239495.1 Nicotiana undulata
CTTATTATTTAATTATGAACTATTATAATTGAATAAATGCGTAGTAAAGTGATGGTTGGCTATACTAGTTCCACGATAGGCGCCATCACGACCTGTTAGGATTTGGGGTCGTGACATATAGTCCCATAATATATGGAATTATGTCCCAAACCAATCTTGGAAAGAATCTTGAAAATCTTGAAGGAAATTTGCAAGCAACTTGGCACAAACTTGCACTCAACATCTAGCACGGCTATTGTATTCTTCTTGGACATCAATTAAGTCCTTTTTATTCTATGAAAACGTGGCTTTATGTAGGATTTCATGGGCTGCAAGTTTGGACACATTTTAGGTGTCAAATTTGTTCAAAGGTTGACTGACTAGGACCTTCTTCAAAGCATATCTCTTGCGAACCAATCCTCTTCTTATTGGACATAAACTTGGGCCATAAAACAATTGTAATATCTAGCCAATTTATATCCTTTATCCTTTAGCTCTTTCACCCCAATTAACAACTCCTTTACTTGCACTTGATGTCTAATGACCTTGTTTGGCAACACTTTAGCATGACATCTTGTTAAAAGTTCTCTTTGAGATACCAAAGCTTCATTCTTGTCCTTGAATTGATTTGAGCTTCCTAGGATGCTATCATGGACGAAGCCAGGGGAGCTAAAAGCAAAAGAATTTCTTGTTGAAGTTTTCAAAAGAAAGTGATAGGAAGAAATATTAGGAGGAAAATAAGAAGAGATAAGGCATCATTATGAATAAGGTGTGATACAAGGATGACAACGGTAGAAAACAATGACTGTATTACAGAGTCTATAGTCAGGTGAAGGGAGAAACGAGATGTGATAGGACTTGAGACAAAGTATAGGCCATAAAGTCATATCCTCATTTCGAGAAATTAGTTTGTGCCTCTAACGTGATTACCAGGAGGAAACGTTAGACCCCAAAATAATAGAAATCGGTATGGGCTAGTGAACAAGATAAACTAAACATTAATTAGGGACGAAGTGATTTGATAATGGTCAGCATCATGAGAATTTCATATTGTGTTCCAGCAATAATAGAATGGACAACAGAAGAAGAGTCATGAGAAATTCAGGGAATGGTCATTCCGGAAAACGCTTCCCTAAAGAAAGCAATGTGAGAAAAGTTAAGCTTAAGGGAATGTATGTGCCAGTTACACTAAGTGTCACCCTTGCAAGTAAGGAAATTTGTTATCCTTGGTGCAGAAGGATTACTGCAAGGCGAGTAAGGGTCATCGATAATGTGAAAAAATTCCAAAGATGAAGAGGTAAAACATCTATGCGTAGATCATTGTAGAACTAAATCATAGTACTCCCCTAAAGGGGGCAATATGGAGTGATGTGACATGAAGTCAGAATGAAGTGGTTCTAGTAATCATGGAATGATAAAGCAAAAATGCGGTAAAAACGAAAAACAAAACGAAATTACACTTATTTAACTCCTACGTATATGCTACGGTTCCAGAACATTAAGCAAGCACAACGCCAAGGAGAGGAAGTGAGGGTTCCGTCCTGGGATGTTATTGATAAATAAAGAGCCAGCGCGAGATGTAAGTTAAGACAAAGGAAATAACCCAAGAAAGATTACACGGAATATAGAAATGAGGATGGGCCAATGAGTAGTTAGTAGTTGATTCAGGAAGAGCCTAGTTATGGCTAGACAAGAGGATATAGACAAATCAATAGATCAATACAAGATAAACATAGTGAACCCCAATATAGGGAATTCCGCTTGCAGTTATGACATTGTAATACTTGAGAAATATTCAGACATGAGTTAGGATAGTTAAAGGTACCGTATGAGTGTTACAGGAATAAAAGAGAGTGCTACTAGGAAGACAGACAAATATCAGTTCATAAGCAACCCTACAAGCACAAGGGGGTGGAAGCAAGTAACTACGGATAATTATAGGCAAGGAAGGATATCAAAAGGTCCATCGAATATACAATGTAATAAGCTCATACCTTTACAAGAGTCAGGGAATCCTTCTTAAATACTACAATGAAAGACTAGCTGAGGAAGTAAGGAAGAAGGCTTCAACCTAAGCATAGTAACTTGAAGAAGATATGGTCGTGTAACAACAGTCTCACAACAACCTTGTATGCACTCCATAAGAAAGTGGCACCTATCGTGACTAATGAATAGGAAGTAAGTGATATTCAAGATCATATGGGTCACCTGGAATTCTAGTATTCGTGAGCGCCAAGATAAGACAAGTATGCACGCAACAAGGGGCAGAAAGACCAGGAAAAGTAATTGCTTACGTTTAAAGAAAGCTGATAAGGAACGAAAGGAATTATTCGATAAATGATCCAAAGTCTACATTATGAATGCACTTAAGATTTTGGAGTAGTATCCATGCAACATATATGTTGACAATCATACGGCCGTAGAGGACTTCGGTATAAGTTAAAAGAAAGAATTGAGTCCAGGTCATAAACAAAGGATTGAATTGTTAGATATTTTGTAGCGTCTACGAAAGGCCAAAGTAAGGACTAATACCATGAGTCACAAATCAGAAGATGGCTTAATCAGAGGGAAGATGAAACTAAAGAGTTACATCAACTAAGTAAATCAGGAGTCTGATTATTGGACATAGAAAATTATAGACCTCATGATTGAGAACATTGCAGGATCACTCTTAAATATCATAGGTACAAAAGAGATAGTACAATAGCCATATTCTATAACGGCTCTATAATAAAGCCAATTAGAAAAGTACCATCCTCATAAGAAGTCAGTATGAAGCTCCCACCGGATTGTGTATGCGCCATAGGTGCAAGTATTACAATAGAGCTTCAAGTTGTGGATGTGAATCATACCTATGCGGAAGGGAGGTCATGAAAGAGATAGAAGATGTGATGCGATATTTTAAGGTAAGTAAGGTAAAGGTGAACAACGTATGAGATACTCAGGTGCAGAAAGTTGTGAATAATCTGTACTTCAGATAGATGGCTAGAAGCACTGAGATTCAGTATCCAGGAATAATAGCGGCGTCGTAAGTAGCATATCTTCTAGCCTATAGTTTCTAGGTATCGAGAAGTTTAATTAAGAGGGTAAAGGAGAGTTAGAGAAGATGTGATGTCTCGCTTGATGTCTCAAAATAACATAAGGAAATCTATGATCCAAGCAAGTTGAAGGAAGGTTGCGAGTAGTATAAATGGACATGTATAGGTCATAAGCTAAAGTATGGTAAAGAGACAAGATTTTAGGAAGATAGGAGTAAGGATAAGAAAGGCGAGTGAGAAGGTGGCGAAAAATGGATAAGTCCTCGGGATTAAGCCCATGAAAACAAAAGAGCTAATGGTTTCTGTAAGTTATAGATAGCTCAGTATAGCCTGAATGAACTCAAAGGAATCTAAGACTAGTAGCATTTAGAAGAGATGGAATGTTGCCCTGGTAATAGAATGTGGGTGTAATTGTGGTAAATAAAGGATGATGTTTGGGCCTTCAATTGAGTAATTATTTGAAGAAAAAAAAGGGGATTTCATGAATGGTACAAGATTAAAATACCCACGTAAGATGAATCACATTGGGATGCTATGAAATATGGTTAGGGAAGCATGATATCGCCCCCAGGTGGATCACTCTAATCATTTCAGATGTTCCCCGATAAGATGTGAGCCCTAGCAGCCGTGTTACATAAGAGCTCAAGTTATCAGTGTTACATTATAGATCAACATTAAGGTGAATAATAAACAAATGGATAAAAGTTAGACAGTATGAGATGAGATCCAGTTGTCATTCTTAAGATAAACAATAATGAGGAATCATTAAATGACTTAAATTTATACAGCAACGAGAGAGTAATCTGGAGTTTGATAGCAAACCTCAGCAACGATAAATCAAAGTAAGAGTCATTGCATAGTATGACCTACCTAGATGAAGTAAAGTCATACGTATGGATAAACGGATCAATGAAACAAGATATAGAAATAATCGTAAGTTCGACAAAGTACCGAGCAAAGAACTTCAGTACACCTATAGATTCCCAAAAGGGACATCTTGTCAAGTTCTGTATATATTGCCCAAATGAGGTCTAGATATTGGCTAAAAGCTCAAAGGAAGAGTCGCATAGGTGCACATACAAGGAAAAAGTCGTACAGGCTTCATGAGTGAATGGAGTAACAATTACGAGATTGAAAGGATTCCGACCACAAGTCATGGTGTGAGAGAGAGGCCTAAAGGGGGGAATTCCCTAGCCTTTGGATTTATCCGCAAAATAGTTGCCTAGATGGCAAGAAGAGTACTAAATTATTTGGAAGACATAAGTTACAAAAATAATAAGTGCATTAGTCAAGATTCGAGGGCGAATGTTCCAAAGAGGGAAATGATGTTACACCCCATGTTTTCGTACATGAATGTACGTCATAAGTAAATCGATGTAAGTTCGGGAATGAGATTATCTTGATATTATAAGAATAATGCTATTTCAAACAAATGATGAGTAAATTCGTGAAGGTGAGAGGGTAGGCAAATCGAAGAAATGAATTTCGTCAAAGTTTGACATTTTGAGATAAAATACGGTTCAAGCTGTAATACCTCATATTTATGGACTAGTGCCATACAAGGTACCACATGACCACGATAGTAAGGTGCATAAATTATGTTAAAAGTGAGTAGTATTTTTAATAATTTGAGATAATTCTTAATTATATGGATAATTCGTACGTGAAAGTACACCATAAGTAAATCGATGTAAGTTTGGGAATGAGATTATAACCATTATGCTATTTCAAACAAATGATGAGTAAATTCGTGAAGGTGAGAGGGTAAGCAAATCGAAGAAATGAATTTCGTCAAAGTTTGACATTTTGAGATAAAATACGGTTCAAGCTATAATACCTCATATATATGGACTATTGCCATACAAGATACCGCATGACCATGATAGTAAGGTGTATAAAGTGTGTTAAAAGTGAGTAGTATTTTTAGTAATTTGAGATAATTCTTAATTATGTGGATAATTGGTTAATTATGAATTAGTGAGAGACTAATTATGATCTTTGGATAATTTTAAAGACCCCCAACGTGGCAGCAACTTGAGTCTTGATCAAGCCAAAATTGTGAATCTTTGGCTTAGATTGCAAGGTGGCAAGACTTGAAAGAGTATTTGGCCAACTAAGCCACAAGTGGGGCTCACACCCAGTAATACAAAAGCATTCTTAAAAGTCACCAAATGAAGTAGTGTCACACTTTCTTGCGGATGAAAAAGCTTCCAGAAAAGATCATGTTCTTCAATAGTAACGTGAGTTACTTCAAACAGTCATGCGAGATTGTGTCTTAGCAACGTAAGAGTTAGCAATTTTAAGGGAGTATGGTGCAATCGTTTTTGCAAGAATACCATACGGATTTTCCCCTACTTCAATCTGTCGTTACGTGTTGTCGCAATAAATGGGTTTTAAAGGGATTGTCAAGAGAATTTGTTCAGGATATGATAAGTCTATCCCGTCTTTTCTTTTGGCATGATCCACACGATATTAACGAAACGAGTAAATGCACAACTTCCATAAAAGACTCTATTCATATAAGTATTATATATGCCTATGTTCTTGAATTCCCATATGTCTTATTGTTCTATCGTCTGTTCATGGGTCTCAGAAAATACGTAAGTTGATAAAGTTTTTTTCATGATATTAATTAGATATGTTGTCTTATGACGTTCCGAGAGATTTTGATTGACGTACTTCTCATGCATTGCATTCATTTATACTGGTACATTGACCTATGACCAAACAGCGTTATATACGCATATATATGTATATTATATGTATATGGGATATGGAAAAAGCTAACAATGTTATATACGTACCACGACCTGATTAACTGGTATACGTTGATGATTTTCCCACAATGGCTGAGATGATATGATGGGATGCCCTCAGAGGCTTGATGATGTTATGAACGCATATACCCATGCATGGTATGACATTTATACGCATATGCATGACATTATAGTATTTAATGATTCACAGAGCTATTTAGATATACATGTTGATTCCTTTACTCAATGTTCCTCTCATGTCTATTGTTTACTGATTTTCATTCCTTACATACTCGGTACATTATTTGTAATGACGTCCTTTTTGCCTGGGGACGCTGCGTTACATGCCCGCAGGTCCTGTTAGACATGTTCAGAGTCCTCCAAGTAGACAATCAGCTCAGCGTAAGATGTTGGTGCGCTCTATTTGCTCCGGAGTTGCTTATTTGGTTAGTATGATTTATACATGTATTGATTGATATGTCGGGGCCCTGTCTCGGCCTTATGACGTTTATGTACTCTTAGAGGCTTGTGGACATATGTCAAGTATATGAAAGATTGTATGGCCTTGTCGGCCTATGTTCAATGTACGAGTGGTTATTTTTTCCTTGTAGGCCCGTGAGTCATATGTATAAGTCAGTATATCAAGTTGAATCGTTTTATGTCGACTGTTCTCTCATGTTTTATTCTTGTTACCTCATACGGCCCTTTTGGCCCATTTACCCATGTTTATGTAGTGAGAAAGACACGTTACGTTGGTACTCAGTTGAGTAAGGGCACCGAGTGCCTGTCACGGCCCATCAGTTTGGATCGTGACACTATGTGGTCTCATTTTACATGGCATCATCACCGCCCTCGGGATCCTTTAACTGGATCTCATCATCCTTTGCTCGAAGAGTAATGGGGTTGGTGAACATCTGAAGCACCTCCTCAGCAGTATAGGTAGGAAGGTCTGGCTCGTCAGGCTGGCCAGCTGGTGCCTTTGATGCTGGGTCTGCTGGTACTAATGGATCTGTCTCCATTAGTATGTCAAATGGGAGGTCGCCAGCTGATGCAATCCTGGTCACGTCTTTTCTCAATCTATCCACTGATTTCTTCGAGGCCTAAGATTTCCTCATCTTCTTCACCTGCTTGCCCAACTCTTCAATTTCTCCACACGTTCCACCAATGTATCCATAATGGTCTTCTGATTGTCCAGGATCTTCTTCATTGTTTCCTCTACTGACGGAGGAACCTGTGATGCTGCTAGGGTAAATGACTGTCCTGCAAAAGCACTGGATATGTCAGACAACTTTGAAGTAGCTGTCTGCATCCAGTTGTTGATACTCGCCAATTTATGAGAGACTCGCATCGCATTGAGTGGATATATGGATGAAACAGGCACTAGTACTGATGCTGATGGTCTAGAAGATGAAGGTGGTGGCATGTCAGTTGTCTCGATGGAAGGACTGGCTGCTATGGAAGGCATAGCAGTTGTGGAAGGGATAGCAGGTGTAGAAGGCATATGAGTTGTAGAAGGCTCAGCATCTGAATCTGTAACCACCACCGATGGCTCATCAGACTGGCCATCGGTGGCAGTTACCTTACCCTTGAACTTTGGGTTTCCCGTACCTTACAAGGGGTACCATGAGAAGTGATAACAACACGATAGGGGTCCAAGAATTGCTAAAGAAAATCAAGAAACATGCAGAAACTAAAAGAAAATAAACAAACGAAAAAAAAAGATGAAATATTAAAGAAAGATAGATTGAATTCAAGAAAGAGTTTATTGAATTCAAGAAGTCTATTCTTGAAGTTGAATCCTAACAACAACAATTAGCTAACGAAGAACTAATTGCCTTTGGTAGAGACTTAAAAACAAGACATAGATTGTGAAACCCGACCCTTTAGCATAACAAAAATAACAATAAGCCTAAACTTATCACCTTTCTTGAATACCTAGAAGTGATCTAAGATTTCGAAAAGGGCTTAATCTTACCACCTTATGTTGAGTCTTGAAGGTTGAAGAATAAATCCAAGAGTAGCCACACACAAGAGTGAAAGAAAATCTCACAATTTTTATTGATATTGTTTATAACATATCGAAGTCTAAAAACAAAGAAGGCACCCTTTATATAGAGAGGTGTCACTAAATTCCACCTAAAAAATAAGGAAATAAAGTCCTAAACTACTTTGGACAACAAGTCCAACTACCTTAGGAAAAGAAAAATAATAGGAAGCAAAAACGAAGTCATTATTGGAAAGTAATTCCAAAAATCTTAGTAAAATTAAAACATAACCTTAACTAACTAGGAAATCAATAAATATAGTCCCATAATATATGGAAATAAGTCCCAAACCAATCTTGGATAGAATCTTGAAAATTTGGAAATCTTGAAGGAAAGTTGCAAGCAACTTGGAACAAACTTGCACTCTCTAGCACGACTATTGTATCTTTCTTGGACATCAAGTAAGTCCTTTTTATGCTATGAAAACATGGCTTTATGTAGGACTTCATGGACTGCAAGTTTGTACACATTTTAGGTTGCAAATTTGTTCAAAAGTTGACTGACTAGGACCTTTTTTAAAGCAGGTCTCTTGGGATCCAATCCTCCTCTTCTTGGACATAAACTTGGGCCATAAAACAATTGTAATATCTATCCAATTTATATCCTTTATCCTTTAGCTCTTTCACCCCAATTAACAACTCCTTTACTTGCACTTGATGTCTAATGACCTTGTTTGGCAACACTTTAGCTTGACATCTTGTTAAAAGTCCTCTTTGAGATACCAAAGCTTCATTCTTGTCCTTGAATATATTTGATCTTCCTAGGATGCTATCATTAACCTCTTCTTGAAGAAAATTCGTCCTCGAATTTCGACCTTGCAAGAAAAAGAAAACATGCACTAGTAAATGACATCAACTAATCTGAAAAAATGGTAGGAATAAAACAAGATAGTGCCCATATGTCCACTTAACCCAATTCAGCCTAATAGGTGTAAATACTCCCTTATAAAGCATATGGACATCATCATCCCAATTAAATTCACGCCTACTTAGATTTGTCAAATAAAAACCTTTCTCAGATGCACTATATAATAAAATTTGCAATGCGATCTTGTCAATAAGGTAGTCCAAATATGTGATGGCTAAAGAAATTACAAAATATTGGCCATGCAACAATTTAACACAATTATCTCTGCCACATGTATCAAATAAAATATTTTTATGATATAGCCAATTATCAATTATAAATCCCATGGATTCTTCTACGTGTAAGTTATTCAAAAAAACTAATAAGTTATCAGAAAGGTCAGAAAAACCCATAAATTCTAAAATAAAATATTCAATATATCCAAGCTCATGATTATAACTTTCCCCAATAATATTCGCAACATCAATGAATTCTACATAATTGCTCAAACTGTCACAAAAAGAGTCATAGATAGGTTCATGAAAGAGTATTTGATCACTAATGTCACAATAATCATGCATATCCTCTTTACTAGAAGCGAGCACTTGTACAGACTCACAATCAACATGACTAGAGGAATGACTTCCCATCGAACAACAAAACTCACATTCTAGCAGTTTATCACATGAAAACTCATTAGGCACTTGAATAAGAGAAGAAAGAACATTTAAGTCATTAGCAATCCTCTTCTCATACATTTCATGATTCTTTCCACCAAGTTGGAATGCATAATCATCTATGTCATATTCAATTTCAAAAGGAAGCAAAGTACTCTTGCACTTGAACTTAGATATTACAGTTAATGACTTGATATGCATTAAAATATCATCATCCACAAAAAATATAAAGTCACCGACATAAGAAATAAGATTATAGTTCATTACCTCCAAAAATACCTTAGGTGTTCTAGAAAGGCCATGAATGTGAATAAACCAATTATACATACCATACTTGGACTTATTTATTAATGGAACAACATCACCTTTTATTATTTTATGCAATGGGCCTTTAGGAATCTCCATGTTGTAAACCTGTAATAAAGGATCAAAATAGTCAAAAGGTTCAACAACAAAGAAATTACCCAAGCTTTTATCTTCCACCATCAAACAAGAATTGATTTCGCAAAATTCGTGTTGGAACGATTGGATCCTTTGCTACCATCTATTGTGCCTCACCTCCCCTTTCAAAAGGTCTTTCCACATATGGCTGCACAAAATCACAAGAACTAAAACAAGAAGAAGTTAATGGGTTAGGAAGTAAAGAAACGTTTTTCTTGCTTACACTCTCTTTGGCTTTTATCACAAGACTACTTTTTTCATAACCCTTAGCTTCTTCTCTCTCACTAAAGTTTTTTTCTTTTTCTTCACTCAATTCTCCTATTTTTCTCTCTCTACCTCACTGAATTTTGTGATCTCATTTCCTTGTCTCTTTTCTTTCCTCTCAAGCATACTCTTTTCCCTCCTTGACATCCCACTCTCTTCACTCAACACAACCTCTCCTTTTTCCTCTATTGGGATGTCAACATGCACTCCCTTACTCCTCTCATTCTTTTCTCTCTCATATTTTTTTATATTCTCTTTAACAGTATTTTCGTCTTCACAAATTTTTGAGGGAGTCAAAGGCCCAAGAATGAGTTTCTTCCCGTTAACCTCAAAAGATTATCTGTTTTTTTCCATCCTATATGAAGTTACCCAATTTTTCTCAAAAAATTTTAAAATTGCATATATACCTTCAAAATCATGCCTTCATATCAATTGGTATTTTTCTATAAGTTTTCCATATTTTATTGATTTATTCTTAATTTATCCAGCATTTTATTTCTAATAATTAATTACAAAATTGCATTACAAATGATTTAAAAAACACTTCTTGATTTAATTTATTATTTAGGGTCCTACTAAGACCAAGTTATTTCACGATTAGCCAAATTGACACTCTTTGGTTATAATTGCAATAACTTTGCATTTATAGCCCAATCATATATTTTATACTAATTTCGTCCAGTAATTAGTCATTTTGTATTTTTAAATATTGAGTAATCATTTTAATTTATTTTCTAAGCATGAATTTTATTTTTTTACAATTATCAACTTTTTTATAAGTTAATTTTAGTTAATTTAATGGGGTATTTAACAACTAGCCACCCTTTATTTTGATTTTAGCCTAAATCAACCTAATTCCTAACCCAATTAAATAACCCAACAGACCCCAAGCCCAATTCCTAAAACTACCCAGCCCAATCCGGATTTAATCTTGATCGTTGATCAAAATTGATCAACGACCCAGATCTCCCCTTGCCATAATTAAACCTAACGACTACCCCCCTTCCCTTCTCATTTCCCCCTCCCCCCACCCTTCTGTCGTCTCATCTCTCTAATCTCTCACCTCTCTCTAAACTCTCCCTCAGCTAAACCTAGCCTCCCCTTCTCTGGTCGTCGCCTTGCCGGAAATCATGGTGATTTCACCACCCACAGCTTCATGGCTCCCTCCTTAAGCGGGTGTCACTGTTTTGAGGCCCTCAAGCGAACCAGAGGCGGTTTACTCATGTCCTATGATCTCATGCCATTTTTTCGTCCTTCCATGGCCGTCCGAGTAAGATCTTACCACTTCCTGTCAAAACTGGTAATTTTTGAGTTGTTTCTCCTTCTCTAGGTTCTCTCTTGGAAACCCTAACTTCTAAACTCTCGATTTTTTCTAGATCTGTAACAGATCTGTACATGTTATGAGTTATTTCAATGTTTTCCTTAATGATTTTTCGTTTTCCCTAAACGGTTCTTCATTTTTTTTAAACTAGGGTTCCTAAACCATTTTCAAAAACAAGTTTTCCTTTCTGATTTCTAGCATTATCGTATGATTTTCATCATGTTTATCATTATTTAAACTTTTCCCTTTTTGTCTGACTTGTTTTTGCTAAAAAACCCTAAGTTTTCGATTTTAATCCAAGATTCTAAATGTGTCTTTTATGATACGTGTTTGATTTTCATAAACCTCTGAAGTTTCTATGATTTTACCCTATTTTTTGCTCAATAGACCTTCTGATTCTTTGTTTTTCCTGTGCTTGTTCAGTTAGTCTCTCTAATTGCTGCTATCTTCTATGAGATTCTTGCTACTGTGATTATTAGGACTTTTTGGCCCTTGTTCTGTCGATTATGCCATGTTCATTCTGCCAAGTTTTTCAATTATATGTTATGCCCTATGTGAATCCCTAATTTTGTGTTTCTGATTTTGCCTCATATGAGTCTATTCTGCTTAAATCAGTACTATTTGCCACTTTGAATCTTTGAATAATTGTGATTAGTATTTCACTAATTTTGCATAATGTTCTCTACTGATTTTGAGTATTTCCTTAAACGTGTGATATTTTCCCTTATTGATGCTGATTTCCTTATTGATTTCCAGAATATAAATTATTTCCTCCCTTATTTTTACAAATGATTTTGCTGTCAAATTAATTCATATATGCTTTCCTTAAATAGAATTCTGAACTTGGTCTTACTTACATACTATATACATCTATTATACATAGGCTACTATTTTTATGCTCTAAACGATTCCTTTCCTTATTTTTAGCTTGCTTATTACCGTTTGAGTCGTGACTCCTTAATTAAAAGGAGTACTTACAACAAATTTATTCTAATTGATGTTTATTTCTTTTGTCACGACCCAAATTCTAACTCAGGTCGTGATGGCGCCCAACTGCGGGGGGTTAGGCAAGCCAACATGAATTACACTAAGTGTGCCCTGTCCCATTTGGTTTCATAATTCAATATTTACCAATTTTAACAAGCATAAAGCATAATGTTTGAAGATGATAACTCAGTGGTAAATGATATATCTATAAAGATACGAGGGTCAAAAGATAAGCATATATATGAACAGCCCCAAACCCAGAATAACCACCACGTGTGTGTGCCAGGAACTAGTGTCACGAGTGCCACGGGCATACTAAATGAATATACAAAAGACAATATATACAATCCCACTGTCTGAATGAAATAGACGGGAAAATAACATAGGAAAACTCCATGGTGCTGCCAGAGATCGTCAGGAGGAGAAACTCACTGTGAAGTCAAATCATCTATAATCAATACCTAGCTTCTGTCTGATAACCAAATGTACCAGCCTCAGGACCTGTACAGTCAAGTAAAGAAGTGCAGCATGAGTACATAAATAAATATGTACCCAGTGAGTATCCCGTCTAAACTCGAAGAAGTAGTGACGAGAAGTCGACTAGACACTCACTAAGGTCCAGTAATATGATATATGACAGGATATGACAGAAAACAGTAAACAGCAAGTGCATATCACAAGACGTACTCCAGACAATAACTGGAAATGAACAACAGTGTACTTTATTCCCCTCTTACCAAATACCTGACATGTCTGACTATAAGTGACCCTGGACAACTGGTCATACATATACAAGGACAAGACAACCGGCCGGATTCATAAGGGTGGTCATAAGGACTGAGGTCATAAGCTAACCCACGATCGCGAATCATACATGCAACTCGCGTGCTGACTCGATAATAATAAGCTAACCCACGATCGCGCATCGTACCTGCGACTCGTGTGTTGACTCAATAATGATAAGCTAACCCACGATCGCGCATCATACCTGCGACTTGTGTGCTGACTCGATAATAATAAGCTGACCCACGATCGCGCATCATACCTGCGACTCGTACGCTGACTCGATAACAAGTGCGTATATATAAGGACAAATGTGTACCAACTCAACAGTGAACTCAACAGGACTGTGCTAATACCACGGGTAATCAACTAGGACCTAAATCATAATACCTCACTTTTCCTTATCATCTCGACAGTAATTACAACTCGCAACTCATAACACATACGAAGGTACAGATAGGGCACATAGAGGCATGCTTGTGAATCCTAAGGCTACCCGACATAGCAATGCAGTCACCACGTACAGACTCTCGTCACTTGGTACGTACGTGGCCCCCCACAACATGTACACACATCAAACAAGAACCTATGGGGACATTTTCCCCCTTACAAGGTTGGAAAGGAGATTTACCTCGTGGCGAAACTAACCCTCGGATCAAAGATGCGCCCGAAAACTCCGAGAGCTACCCTTGAGGTCTCGCAACTAGTCAAGTATATGTCACGGCCTGAAATTTCACCTTCAAGCTGTGATGGCGCCTAACGTTAACCCGCTAGACAAGCCAACGTTTTAACTAAATAAACTCATTAACAACTAAAATGAACAAGATAACTAAGACAACGGTGGTCAAAAATATGAAAGTTAACTTAGTTCAAAATAATATAGCAAGCTTCGAAATAAAACCCATAAATATAACCCAGAACTGGTGTCACATACTCACGAACTATCTATGAGATTACTAAATACAATGGTCTGAAAATAAGTACATATGACTGTCTTTGAAACTATAAAATAAGACGGAACTGAAAGAGAAGGGTAGGAGGTGACCCCAAGGCCCACGAACGTCTGTGGGTCTACCTCGATGTCTCCTGAATGAACTGATGGAATGCTTCATCCGTCAGTGTCCACCGGGTCTGGCTGCATAGTCTGCACAACATAAAGAAGTGCAGGTGTAGCATCAATACAACCGACCCCATGTAATGAGTAAGTGCCGAGCCTAACCTCGGCGAAGTAGTGAAGAGGCTATGACTGACAACAATATACATACCTGTGCAATTCTATATAATAACAAGAAAATATCGACGGAAATAAACGAGTAAAAACAGATACGGGGAGAACATGTTGGGGATAAAAGGGGCAACAAAATACTAGCACAGTAGAACAGGGTAATAACTAAAATGTAAAAGTACAAGCAGGAATTTAACGTCTCAGAACAGATAATGAACAACAAAAGGCACAGCATGTCCCCTCGTGCATAATCTCACAATCACTCGGCACAGAATGTCCCCTCGTGCATAAATAGAAAAATCACTCGGCACGGGATGTCCCTTCGTGTGATAAATAATAAACATTCGGCACGGAATGTCCCCTCGTGCAATAAATAATAAAATCACTCGGCACGGAATGTCCCCTCGTGCAATAAATAATAAACACTCGGCACGAAATGTCCCCTCGTGCAATAAATAATAAAATCATTCGGCACAAAATGTCCCCTCATGCGATAAATAATAAACACTCGGCACGAAATGTCCCCTCGTGCAATAAATAGTACACAATCGGCACGGCATGTCCCCTCGTGCGATAAATAATAACACTCGGCACGGAATGTCCCCTCGTGCAATAAATAATAAACAATCAGCACGACATGTCCCCTCGTGTGATAAATAATATAAAAACAACAATATAATGTGAAAACTAACCATAAAAATTCTCAAGTGTACATAAATACTCAATAAAATTCTATCGTCCCGGCAAGGGACTCAGCTATAACCAAACTCGCTCAGAAATATAATTTCAACAGTAAAAGCCTCAACTGAACAAATAATTCGATAACTTCCCACATCATGGAACAACATCAATGTATCACTTCTAAATCACCAATTACTCATAGTACATGGAATATTGAGAACACGGTATGATTCATCACAATTGACCCACGGGCATGCTTGACCACAACATATAGGTACTCGTCACCTCACCTATATGTTGGACATGAATTACACATAGGAATTAAAACTCTATACCTATTCCCTCAAGCTAAGGTTAGGCCAAACACTTACCTCGGCTCCAAAATGCAAGTCAAGCCTCAATCACAGCCTTTCCTCTCGAATCCAACTCCGAAACGATAATATCTAGACATAATTGACTTATTAACATCAATAATTACTCAATAAACCAATTCCATAGCCTAATTATGCATTTCCTATCATTCTTCCAAAAATACCAAAATCTGACCTCGGGCCTGCTTGGTCCAAACTCGAGGTTCAGACCAAAACCCGATCACCCATTCCCCCACGAGCCCAAATATATAGTTTGTTTTGAAACCCGACCCCAAAATGAGGTTGAATTTCCCAAAATTCCCAAAACCCTAACTCTACCCAAACTCCCTAATTTCTACTTTGATTTCATGATTTTAGGCCTAGATTCTAGGTGAAATCTTCTAAAAAGAAGTTAAGGAGTAAAGAAAATGAGTTAGAAATCACTTACTAATGTTTTGAAGAAGAAAAAGTGTTTGGAAAATTACCTCTTATGTTTTTAGGGCTTTGAAAAATGAAAATAACTGAAATTCCCGTCTATTTATACCCCTCTCAGGTCTCCCACCACAGTCAGCGAAAAATGGACCGCGTCGCGCTAGCAAAGGCCAAGAAAAGCTGAAGAAAACCAAGAAAAATGACTGCAGCGACATGCTTTAGTATTTTGACCATAACTTTCTCTACAGATGTCCAAATTACGATTTCGTTACCTTTCTAGAAACTAGACACAAAGGCCTACAACTTTCGTTTTGAATCATCTCACAATTCCTTGTGGATCAAAAGATATAAGACTCTGAAGTCGTACTAGTGACCCAGCCCCTCCACCGCGGACCGCGAAAACACGATCGCAGACAGCGGTGGTGGGTTCAGAGAATTGACCCCTCTGACCTGCAACATCTATATTTTAGCCTAAGGACATCCAGGGACCTACCCGGAACCCACCTGAGCCCTCGGAACTTCAAACCGAGCATTCCAACAAGTCCCAAATCATCCCACGGACTTATTCGAGTAATGAAACCACCAAAATAAGATCTAAAATAATGAATTAAACTTCAAAATCTGTAGAATTTTTCTCAATCTTCATAAACTATCAAAGTTTCAATTTTTTATCCGACACACGTCAACCCAAGTCCGTTTTACACCAAATCTTACAGATAGCTCATATAACACATATTAAACCTGTTCCGGGCTCCGAAACCATAATACGGGCCCGGTAACACAGGTTTCACATAAAAATTCATTTTCAAAAGTCTTTATTTTTTTCAGAAAACAATTTTCTTTAAAAATTCATTTCTCGGACTTGGGACCTCAGAATTCGATTCTGCGCATACGCCCAAGTCCCATATTTTCCTACGGACCCTCCGGGACCGTCAAATCACGGGTCCGGGTCCGTTTACCAAAAATGTTGACCAAAGTCAACTTTAATCAATAAATTATTATAAATTTCAACTTTTCATCAAGTCTCCACATAAAAGCTTCCCGGCTACACGCCCGGGTTGCGCACGCAAACGGAGACTTTCGGAGCCTCGGAACACATATTGAGCAAAATTAACATAGAATGACCTTTTGGGTCATCACAATCTCCACCTCTAAAACAAACGTTCGTCCTCGAACGGACATAGAAAGGCACCTGAGTTTGAGAAAAAATGGGGATAACGGCTCCGCATATTGGACTCGGACTCCCAGGTAGCTGCCTCGGCAGGATAACCTCTCCATTGACACGAACCAAAGGATAACTCTTCGATCTCAACTGTCGAACCTACCTAGCTAATATGGCTACCGGCTCCTCCTCATAAGTCAAGTCTTGGTCCAACTGGACACCACTAAAGTTGAGAACATGAGATGGATCTACAATGTACCTCCGAAGCATGGATACATGAAACACTGGATGCACGACTGATAAATGCGGTGGCAAGGCAAGTCTGTAGGCCACCTCTCCTACCTTGTCCAAAATCTCAAATGGACCAATGTACCTAGGGCTCAACTTGACCTTCTTTCCGAACCTCATCACGCCCTTCATTGGCGACACCCGAAGAAACACCTGATCTCCTATCATGAAAGCAAAATCTCGAACCTTGCGATCCGCATAACTCTTCTGCCTAGATTGAGCTGTACGAAGTCTATCCTGAATAATATTCACCTTGTCCAAGGCATCCTGGACTAACTTAGAACCTAATAATCTAGCCTCTCCCGGCTCGAACCATTCAACTGGAGACCGACACCGTCTACCATACAATGCCTCATACGGAGCCATTTGAATGCTCAACTGATAGCTATTGTTGTAGGCAAACTCAGCTAAAGTCAAGAACTGGTCCCATGAACCACCAAAATCAATAACACAAGCCCGCAACATATCCTCCAAGATCTGAATAGTACGCTCGGACTGTCCGTCCGTATGAGGATGAAATGCGGTGCTCAAATCAATCTGTGTACCCAACTCTCACTGAAAAACTCTCCAGAAATGGGAGGTAAACTGAGTACCTCGGTCTGATATAATGGATAAGGGCACACCATGCAATCGAATAATCTCCCTCATATATATCTTTCTCAACTTCTCCGCTGAATATGAAACTGATACCGGAATGAAGTGCGCTGACTTGGTCAGCCTATCCACAACAACCCAAACTGCATCAAACATCCTCTAAGTCCGTGGGAGTCCAACTACACAGTCCATGGTGATACGCTCCCACTTCCACTCGGGAAGCTGAATCTGCTGCATCAAACAACCGGGTCTCTGGTGCTCGTACTTAACATGCTGACAGTTCAAGCACCGAGCTACATAAGCTACAATATCCTTCTTCATCCTCCGCCACCAATAGTGATGCCGCAAGTCCTGGTACATCTTTGCGACGCCCGGGTGGATGGAATACCGGGAACTATTGGCCTCCTCAAGAATCAACTCACGAATTCCATCAACATCAGGCACACAAATATGGCCCTGCATCCTCAGAACTCCCTCATCATCCATTGTGACCTGCTTGGCACCCCCGTGCGAAACCGTATCTCTAAGAGTACATAGATAACGATCATCATACTGCCTGGCCCGAATACGATCATACAACGAAGAACGAGCCACATTATGGGCCAACACACTACCAGTCTCAGAAACCTCCAACCTCACATATCGGTTGGCTAAAGCCTGAACATCCAATGCAAGAGGTCGCTCCCTGACTGATAAATAAGCTAGACTGCCCATACTAGCTGACTTTCGGCTCAAAGCATCGGCCACCACATTGGCCTTCCCCGGATGATAAAGAATGGTAATATCATAATCCTTCAATAACTCTAACCACCTTCTCTGCCTCATGTTCAACTCCTTTTGCCTGAATAGATACTGTAAAATCTTATGATCCGTAAACACCTTACATGGCACACCATACAAGTAATGCCTCCAAATCTTCAAGGCATGAACAATCGCTGCTAACTCCAAGTCATGAACTGGATAATTCTTCTCGTGAACCTTCAACTGACGAGAAGCATAGGCTATGACCTTGCCATCCTGCATCAACACTGCACCAAGTCCAACTCGTGAAGCATCACAATACACGGTATACGGTCCTGAACCTGTGGGCAACACTCACACTGGTGTCGTGGTCAAGGCTGTCTTGAGCTTCTGAAAGCTCGCCTCACACTCATCCGACCACCTGAACTGGGCACCCTTCTAGGTCAACCTGGTCATTGGGGCTGCGATAGATGAAAATCCCTCCACAAATCGGCGATAATAACCTGCTAAGCCCAAGAAACTACGAATCTCTGTAGCTTAAGTGGGCCTAGGCCAATCTCTAACTGCTGAAATCTTGTTGGGATCCACCTGAATACCCTCTACCGACACAACATGGCCCAGAAATGCCACCGAACTCAACCAGAACTCACACTTAGAAAATTTGGCATACAATTGACTATCCGTTAGAGTCTGGAGGATGACTCTAAGGTGCTGCTCATGCTCCTCTCGGCTGCGAGAGTATACCAATGTATCATCAATGAAAACAATAACGAATGAGTCCAAATAAGGCCTGAACACCCGGTTTATCAACTCCATAAAAGCAGCGGGGGAATTTCTCAACCCAAAAGACATCACCAGAAACTCATAGTGCCCATAACGAGTGCGGAAGGCTGTCTTAGGGACATTAGAAGCCCTAATCCTCAGCTGATGGTAACCAGATCTCAAGTCTATCTTGGAAAACACTGTAGCACCTTGAAGCTGGTCAAATAGATCATCAATCCTCGACAAAGGATACTTATTCTTAATAGTAACCTTATTCAGCTGCCGGTAGTCAATACACATCCTCATTGAGCCATCTTTCTTCTTAACGAACAATTGGAGCACCCCAAGGAGAAACACTAGGCCTAATGAAGCCTTTATCCAACAAATCCTGCAACTGCTCCTTCAATTCCTTCAACTCTGGCGGGGCCACATGATACGGCGGAATAGAAATGGGTTGAGTGCCCTGAGCCACCTCAATACAAAAGTCAATATCCCGGTCGGGTGGCACACCCGGCAGGTCAGCAGGGAATACCTCTGGAAACTCACGAACCATGGGCACAGACTCCATAGAAGGAACCTCGGCACTAGAATCACGAACATAGGTCAAATAGGCTAAACAATCCTTCTCGACTATGTGTCGAGCCTTCATATAAGAAATAACTCTACTGGAAGGATGACTAGGAGTCCCTCTCCACTCCAAACGAGGTACTCCTGGTAAGGCTAAGGTCACTGTCTTGGCATGATAGTCCAGAATAGCATGATAGGGAGATAGCCAATCCATCCCCAATATAACATCAAAGTCAACCATATCCAGAAGCAAAAGATCAAACTGAGTCTCCATACCACCAATAACTACTAACCAAGCACGGTAGACTCGATCTACCACAATAGAATCACCCATCGGGGTGGACACATATACAGGAGCACTCAGGGAATCACGGGACATGCTCAAATAAGGGGAAAAATATGAAGACACATAAGAGAAGGTAGAACCCGGATCGAATAATACCGAAGCATCTCGGCTGCAAACTGGAACCGTACTTGTGATAACTGCGTCAGAGGCCTCAGCCTCAGGCATGGCCGGAATAGCATAGCATCGGGGCTGAGCCCCTCCAACCTGCACATCTCTGGGTCTACCTGCTATGGGCTGACCCCTACCTCTCATGACCTGCCCTCCACCTCTATGAGTCTGACCTCCACCTCTGGAACCACGACCACCCCTAGCTAGCTGAGGGGGCTAGGGTGCACCTGATGCGGGAACCATGGCACGGGAACCCTGATACTGAGAACCACCAAAACCTCAAGGGAAAAACCTGGAAATATTCCCCATACCACCGCAAGTGAAGCAAGACTTCGGGTGCTGAGAATAATGACCCTGGAACTGTCCCTGATGACCAGAATGACCACCCTGATAGCTCTGAATCGGCAGTGCACTGATGGGAGCTGAAGGTGCACTACGGGATACCTGGAGTGCCGACTGATAAGGCCTAGGGGGATGACCTCTACCAAATGAATCTCTGCCTCCAGATGAGGCACCACTGAAACGACCGAAATGACGAGGTCTCTTGTATGACACCTGGCCACTACCCTAGGATAATACCATTTCAATGCGTCTGGCCACATCGGCTGCATCCTGAAAGGAGATATCAGTACCCGTCTCCCTGGCCATCTAAAGTCTGATAGGCTGAGCCAGACCCTCAATAAATCTCCGAACCCCCTCCCGATCAGTGGGAAGTATCATAATAGCATGCCTAGCTAGAGTGATGAACCTAGTCTCGTACTGAGTGACAGACATAGATCCCTGCTGGAGGCGCTCAAACTGCCTCCGAAGATCCTCCCTCTGAGTAACTGGAAGGAACTTCCCCAAGAATAACTCGGAGAACTGAGCCCAAGTCAAAGGTGCAGACCCAGCTGGCCTGGTCAAGCAATAGTCTCTCCACCAAGTCTTAGCGGAACCCGAAAGACAAAAGGTAGCAAAATCCACTCCATTGGACTCCACAATGCCCATGTTCCGAAGAACTTCATAACAGCTGTCCAAATAATCCTGGGGATCCTCCGATGGTGCACCAGAAAATGTAGTAGTGAATAACTTGGTGAACCGATCCAGTCTCCATAGAGCTCTGCTGACATAGCTGCACCCTCGGCTGCCGGCGCCATAATACCCGGCTAAGCTACTCCAGCTGTCTGAGGTGCTGGAGCCTGAAACTGAGTGGCAAACTGCTCTGGGGTGTGGATAACAGGTGTCTGGGTCCCTCCCCCAGCCTGAGAACCAGCTGGTGCAGTAGGAAGAAGACCGGCCTGAGCTACACTCTCCATGAGTCCCACCAAGCGGACTAGAGCGTCCTGAAGCACCGGGGTAGCAATGAACCCCTCTGGGACCTGAGCTGGTCCAACAGGGACTGTCTGAGTAGGAACCTCACCGGCAAAGTCTACTTGTGGGTCCTCTAATGGAGCTGCTTCTCTGGGCTGAACCCTGCCCCTACCTCGGCCTCTAGCACGACCTCGGCCTCGGCCCCTCGTAGGAGCTACAATAGGAGGATTAGGCAGTTGGTCGGTCGATGAGGAAGCACGCGTCCTCACCATCTGCGAGAGAGTAGAATAGAGACTCAATTAGTATCTAGAAATCAAATGGCACGACAGAGAATGAAAGATATGAAGTTATTCCTAACTTTGCAGCCTCTGGCGAATAAGTACAGACGTCTCCGTACCGATCCCTCGGACTCTACCAAGTTTGTCCGTGAGTTGTGAGACCTAAGCAACCTAGAGCTCTGATACCAACTTGTCACAGCCTGAAATCCCACCTTAAGGCCGTGATGGCGCCTAACGTTGAACCTGCTAGACAAGCCAACGTTTGAACTAAATAAACTCATTAACAACTAAAATGAACAAGATAACTAAGACAACGGTGGTCAACAATATGAAATTTAACTAAGTTCAAAATAATATAGCAAGCTTCGAAATAAAACCCATAAATATAACCAAGAACTGGTGTCACATACTCACGAACTGTCTTTGAGATTACTAAATACAATGGTCTGAAAATAAGTACATATGACTGTCTTTGAAACTATAAAATAAGATAGAACTGAAAGAGAAGGGTAGGAGGTGACACCAAGGCCCACGAACGTCTGCGGGTCTACCTCGATGTCTCCTGAATGAACTGATGGAATGTTTCCTCCGCCAGTGTCCACCGAGTCCGGCTGCGTAGTCTGCACAACATAAAGAAGTGCAGGTGTAACATCAATACAACCGACCCCATGTACTGAGTAAGTGTCGAGCCTAACCTCGGTGATGTAGTGACGAGGCTAGGAACAACAACAATATACATACCTGTGCAATTCTATATAATAACAGGAAAATATCGACGGAAATAAATGAGAAAAAATAGATATGGGGAGAACATTCTGGGGATAAAAGGGGCAACAAAATACTAGCACAATAGAACAGGGTAATAACTAAAATGTAAAAGTAAAAGAAGGAATTTAACGTCTCAGAACAGATAATGAACAGCAAAAGGCACGACATGTCCCCTCGTGCATAATCTCACAATCACTCGGCACAGAATGTCCCCTCGTGCATAAATAGAAAAATCACCCAGCACTGGACGCCCCTCGTGCGATAAATAATAAACACTCGGCACGGAATGTCCCCTCCTGCAATAAATAATAAAATCACTCGGCAGAGAATGTCCCCTCGTGCGATAAATAATAAACACTCGGCACAGAATGTCCCCTTGTGCAATAAATAATAAAATCATTCGGCACGGAATGTCCCTCGTGCAATAAATAATAAACAATCGGCACGGCATGTCCCCTCGTGCAATAAATAATATAAAAACAACAATATAATGTGAAAACTAACAATAAAAATTCTCAAGTGTACAGAAATACTCAATAAAATTCTATCGTCCCGTCAAGGGACTCAGCTATAACAAAACTCGCTCAGAAATATAATTTCAACAGTAAAAGCATCCACTGAACAAATGATTTGATAACTTCCCACATCATGGAACAACATCAATGTATCACTTCTAAATCACCAATTACTCATAGTACAGAGAATATTGAGAACACGGTATGATTCATCACAATTGACCCATGTGCATGCTTGACCACAACATATAGGTACTCGTTACCTCACCTATACGTTGGACATGAATTATACATAGCAATTAAGACTCTATACCTATTCCCTCAAGCTAAGGTTAGGCCAAACACTTACCTCGGCTCCAAAATGCATGTCAAGCCTCAATCACAGCCTTGCCTCTCGGATCATACACTGAAACGATAATATCTAGACATAATTGACTTATTAACATCAATAATTACTCAATAAACCAATTCCATAGCCTAATTATGAATTTCCAATCATTCTTCCAAAAATACCAAAATCCGACCTCGGGCCTGCTTGGTCCAAACTCGAGGTTCTGACCAAAATCCGATCACCCATTCCCCCACAAGCCCAAATATATAGTTTGTTTTGAAACTCGACCCCAAAATGAGGTTGAATTTTCCAAAATTCCCAAAACCCTAACTCTACCCAAACCCCCTAATTTCTACTTTGATTTCATGATTTTAGGCCTAGATTCTAGGGTGAAATCTTGTAAAAAGAAGTTAAGGAGTAAAGAAAATGAGTTAGAAATCACTTACTAATGTTTTGTAGAAGAAAGAGTGTTTGGAAAATCGCCTCTTATGTTTTTAGGGCCTTGAAAAATGAAAATAACTGAAATTTCCGTCTATTTATACCCCTCTTAGGTCCCCCACCACGGTCAGCGAAAAATGGACCGCGGCCGCGCTAGCAAAGGCCACGAAAAGCTGAAGAAAACCAAGAAAAATGACTGCAGTGACATGCTTTAGTATTTTGACTATAATCTTCCCTACAGATGTCCAAATTACGACTTCTTTACCTTTTTAGAATCTAGACACGAAGGGCTACAACTTTCTTATTTGAATCATCGCACAATTCTTTGTGGATCAAAAGATATAAGCCTCCAAAGTCGGACGAGTGACCCAACCCCTCCACCGCGGACCGCGAAAAGACGACCGCGGCCGCAAAACCCCCCCACCCCCACCCCCACCGCAGTCAGCGAAAAAAGGACCACGGATCGCGGTGGTGGGTTCAGAGAATTGACCCTTCTGGCCTTCTATATTCTAACCTAAGGACATCCCGAGACCTACCCGGAACCCACCCGAGCCCTCGGAACTTCAAACCGAGTGTTCCAATAAGTCCCAAATCATCCCACGGAATTATTCGAGTAATGAAACCACCAAAATAACATCAAAAACAATGAATTAAACTCCAAAATCTATAGAATGTTTCTCAATCTTCATAAACTATCAAACTTTCCATTTTTTATCCGAACCACGTCAAACCAAGTCCGTTTTACACCAAATTTTACATATAGCTCATATAACACATATTAAACCTGTTCCGGGCTTTGGAACCATAATACGGGCCCGGAAACACAGGTTTCACATAAAAATTCATTTTCAAAAGTCTTTATTATTTTTAGAAAACAATTTTCTTTAAAAATTCATTTATCGGATTTGGGACCTTGGAATTCGATTCCGGGCATAAGCCCAAGTCCCATATTTTCCTACGGACCCTCCAGGACCGTCAAATCACGGGTCCGGGTACGTTTACGAAAAATATTGACCAAAGTCAACTTTAATCAATTAATTATTATAAATTTCAACTTTTCATCAAGTCTCAACATAAAAGCTTCCCGCCTACACGCCCGGGCTGCTCACGCATATCAAGGTGAGATTAACGGAGGCTTTCGGGGCCTCGTAACAAATATTTAGCTAAATTAACATAGCATGACCTTTTGGGTCATCACGGTATAGCACAATACATCAATTCATGATCAAAGAATAGGATTTATCCTGTTTTATTCAAAATTCATCATTCTTGAAGAATTACTAAATTTCAACCCCGAGCCCGCATGCTCAAATTCCAAGAATTCTCGAAGCAATCACTCACCCATATCCTAAGAATCAAAATTGTGTAGTTTCTACTTGAATTCATTACTTTAAACGGACAATTCACCAATTCCTCAAAAGCCCTAATTTTACTACCCAAATTCATCATTTTTGATAATTTAGTAGAGAGTTCATCTAGGAATTGATTCTTGAAACTAGTGTTAAATATGGAATTTACTTACCTCAAGTACTAGGTTGAATGGTCCTCTTGAAAGCTCTCAAATAACTCAAGGAAGAAGATGGAAATGGGGAATGGGACTTAAATTCCGTATATAAAATTAACTGCCCAGATCTCCCCTTCACCGCGATTGCGACCTGGGGCCCGCGATCACGAAGGCCAACTGGCCAGACCTCTGCGAACACAAAGGAGGTCCTGCGATCGCGAAGAGTAAACGGGCCTGGTCCCGACCTAACTCTATGCGAACGCGGAAAAGGGGCTGCGATGGCGAAGGCCAGGGATCCAGACCATTGCGATGGCGAAGGCAGGGATGCGATCGCGAAGGTCAGGGACCCGACCTTCCGCGATCGTGGAGAGATTCCTGCGAACGCGAAGAGCATTCAGCAGCCCAGCCCATTTCCTTCTCAGCGAACGCGGCCCTCCTTCCGCGATCGCGAAGAAGGAAACCAGACAGCAAAAATCTTATTTTCTGAACTTAGCTCCTGGGGGTCCAAAACTCACCCGAGCCCCTCGGGACCCCGTCCAAAGGCACCGGCAAGTCTGTATTCATGATACGGACTCGCTCGAACTTCCGGAATGCAAAAAACAACAATGAAACTCAGAATTTGACCCCAAAAGCAAATTGAATCAACGCTTTGAACTTAGAGTTCTAGAATTCATTTCAATGCGCCGAACCGGCCTATACTACTCGGAATGACTTCAATTTTTGCAGACAAGTCATAAATGACATAAAAGAACTATTCCCGATCTCGGAATTTCAGTCAGACCTCGATATCATAAAATCACATTCCAAACAATATTTCAAATTTAAGGAAATCCTTATATTTATATCAGGCGTCGAAATGCTCCCGGGTTATCAAAAACCCATTCCGAACATATGCTCAAGTCCGAAATCATCTTACGAAGCTACTGACACTGTCAAAATTTGATTCTGAGGTCGTTTGCTCAAGATGTTGACCGGAGTCAAACTTGGCCAAATAGGCCAACCTTAAGGAACCAAGTGTTCCTATGCTGCTCAAAGCACTACCAAATCCTGAACCACCAGTCCCCGCAAGTCACAAATCACGAGAACCCGCTATGGAAAGAGTTATATATTGGAACGGGGTCCGATAACGCAAAAACAAACGGTCGGGTCGTTACATTCTCCCCCTCTTAAACAAACGTTCGTCCTCGAACGGGACTAGAATCGTACCTGAAGTGATGAGTAGCTGTGGATATCTGATCCGCATGTCCTCCTCGGACTCCAAAGTCACCTCATCGACTAGTTGGCCCCTCCACTGGACCTTCACGGCAAAAACTCTCTTAGACCTCGACTGGCGGTCCTTTCTATCAATGATAGCAACTGGCTCCTCCTCGAAGCCTAACTTCTCATCTAACTGAATAGTGATGAAATCAACCACGTGAGAGAAATTGGCCTGATATCTCCGGAGCATGGATACATGAAAAACCGGATGAACTCCTGATAAGGCGGGAGGTAAACCAAGCTCATAAGCAACCTCTCTGACTCGCCTCAACACCTCGAAAGGACCTATAAACCTGAGGCTCAGCTTGCCCTTCTTCCCGAATCTCATAATTCCCTTCATCGGCAAAACCTTCAGCAGAACCTTATGTCCCTCCATAAATGCTACATCACGCACCCTTTGATTCGCGTAACTCTTCTGTCTGGACTGAGCTATACGGAGCCTCTCCTGAATTGTCTTCACCCTCTCCAAAGCATCTCTCACCAGATCCGTTCCATATAACTTAGCCTCGCCAGGCTCAAACCACCCGATAGGAGAATGACACCACCGACCATACAAAGTCTCAAATGGAGCCATCTCGATGCTGGACTGATAACTATTATTGTACGCAAACTCCGCCAAAGGCAAGAATTGGTCCCACTGACCCCCAAAATCAAGCACATATGCCCTGGGCATATCCTCCAATATCTGTACTGTACGTTCCGACTGGCCATCAGTCTGAGGGTGAAATGCTGAGCTGAGATATCTGAGTGCCCATCTCACTGTGCAATGCTCTCCAGAAGTGCGAGGTGAACTGAGGACCTCGATCTGATATAATGGACACCGGTACACCGTGCAACCGAACTATCTCCCGAATATAAATCTGGACCAGCCTCTCTGAAGTGTAAGTGGTAGCCACATGAATGAAATGCGCTGATTTGATCAATCTATCCACAATGACCTAAACCGCGTCAACCTTCCGCAAAGTCCGAGGCAACACAACCACGAAGTCCATAGTGATGCGCTCCCATTTCCACTAAGGAATGGACATCTGCTGAAGTAGGCCTCCCGGCCTCTGATGCTCGTATTTAACATGCTGGCAATTGAGGCACCAAGCCACATACTGCACAATATCTTTCTTCATCCGCCTCCACCAGTAATGCTGCTTCAAATCACGATACATCTTCGTCGCTCCTAGATGAACAGAATACCGAGAACTGTGCGCCTCTTCTAGAATCCTCTCCCTCAGGCCATCAACATCAGGAACACACAAACGACCCTGGAGTCTCAAACCCCATCCTCGCCCAAGGTAACCTCCTAGGCCGTACCCTGGACCACTGTCTCCCTAAGCTCTGCCAAACACGGATCATCGCCTTAATATCTCCCAACAATGAAGACTGAGCCACCACATGAGCTAGAGCTCGACGAGGCTCCAAAAGGTCTAATCTCACAAGGCGATTAGCCAAGGACTGAATGTCCAAGACTAGAGGTCTTTCTGCAGCTGCAATGTAGGCCAAGCTACCCATACTCTCTGCCCTCCTGCTCAAAGCATCTGCTACCACATTTGCCTTGCCCGGGTGATACAGAATGGTGATATCATAGTCTTTTAACAACTCAAACCACCTAGTTCTCTCTTCTTAAACAAGTGCTGCAAACTACGGTGGTCGATATAAACCTCACACGACACACCATACAAGTAGTGCCTCCAAATCTTCAGAGTATGAACAATCGCCGCCAACTCCAGGTCGTGTACAAGATAATTCTTCTCATGAACCTTCACCTGACGCGAAGCATAAGAAATAACTCTCCCGTCCTGCATAAACACACATCCCAACCCGACGCGTGAAGCGTCGCAATACACAGTATACATCCCAGAGCCGAAAGGCAACGTCAGAACTGGTGCTGAGGTAAATGCGGACTTGAGCTTCTGAAAAGCTCGCCTCACACTCGTCGAACCATCGAAACGGGGCATTCTTCTGAGTCAATCTAGTCAATGGATCTGCAATAGAAGAGAACCCATCCACGAATCGGCGATAATAGCTTGCCAGGCCCAGAAAGCACCTGATCTCTGTAGTTGAAGTAGGACGCGGCCAACTCTGACTTGCCTCAATCTTCTGCGGGTAAACCTTGATACCCTCTCCAAATACGACATGCCCCAGAAATGCCACAGACTCTAACCAGAACTCACACTTGGAGAACTTAGCATACAACCTTTGTTCCCACAAGGTCTGGAGCACAACTCTCAAATGCTGCTCATGCTCACCCAAGCTCCGTGAGTAAATCAAGATGTCATCAATGAAGACAATGACGAAGGAATCAATATACGACCTGAATACTCTATTCATCAGGTCCATGAATGCTGCCGGGGCATTAGTCAAGCCAAAGGACATCACTAGCAACTCAGAATGGCCATATCCGGTGCAGAATGCAGTCTTCGGGACATATGAGGCCCGAATATTCAACGGGTGATAACACGATCTCAGATCAATCTTAGAGAACACACGAGCACCCTGCAACTGGTCAAACAAATCATTAATGCGCGGTAGAGGATACTTAATGGTAACCTTATTTAATTGGCGATAATCAATACACATCCGCATAGACCCATCCTTCTTCTTCACAAATAGAACTGGAGCACCCCATGGCGATAAACTCGGCCTGATGAACCCCTTAGCCAACAACTCCTCAAGCTGCTCCTATAACTCCTTCAACTCCTTAGGAGCCATACGATACGGGGGAATGGAAATAGGCTGAGTATCTGGAGCTAAATCAATATAGAAATCAATATCTCGCTCTGGAGGCATGCCTGGAAGGTCTGAAGGAAACACATCTGCAAACTCTCGAACAACTGGCACCGAATCAATAGTTGGAGACTCGGCGGTAGTGTCCCGCACATAAGCAAGGTAAGCCAAACACCCCTTCTTGACCATATGTCGAGCCTTCATGAAAAAAATGGCCCGGTTGGATGCATTAACTGAAGAACCTCTCCACTCTAGCATAGGCAACTCAGGCATGGCTAAAGTAACTATCTTGGCATGGCAATCTAGCACAACATGATGAGGAGCTAGCCAATCCATGCCTAGAATAACCTCGAAATCAACCATGTCGAGCAATAACAGGCCTGCTCTGGTCTCAAGCCCACAGAAAGTAATCACACAAGACCGATAGACCCGGTCTACCACCATAGAATCGCCCACGGGAGTGGACATATACATAGGAGAACCCAAGGACTCACAAAGAACATCCAGAAAATGAGCAAATAGAGAGGAAACATATGAATAAGTGGACCCTGGGTCAAATAATACTGAAGCCCCTCTACCACACACTGAGATAATACCTGTGATCATGGCGTTTGAGGCCACTGCATCTGATCTGGACGGAATGGTGTAAACTCTAGCTGAGGCGCCTGAAGACTAAACTCCCCCAGAGGGAACATGAGCTAATTGACCTCCTCCTGACTGGCCTCCCCCTCTAGGACGACCCCTGCCAACCTGTCCTCCACCTCTAGGTGGTCGGGCTGCTGGTGCTGAACTCATATGCTGGTAACCCTGCTACATAAACTTGCCCTGGTATCTGGAGCAATCTCTCCTTACATGGCCTAAATCCCCGCACTCAAAGCATCTCACATGTGGCATATCCTGCTGTCCCGAAGAAGAAGAGTCCTGAATGGCCGGAGTGCGGTGTGAACCCTGTGGCATAGCACTGAAATAAGAATCGGAGGATCTTTGGCGACTGGAGTAACCACTGGGTGAACTTTGGATGGCTAGAGGATGGTAGGAGCGCTCTGGCATGGCGCTGAATTGAGGCCTCACTGGAACACCACGAGGAGGTAGTGGAGGTGATGAATATGAAAGTTTGTTGGACTGACCGCCCCCAAACTGACCTCTGCTCCTAGCTGGGGTATCCCTGAAATCACCGGAGAATCTGGGCTTCTTATCGTGCTGACCCTGCTCCCTGCTTCTCAACCGGTAACCCTCGATCCTGCGTGCAATCTCTACTACGAGCTGATACAAAGTACCTATCTACACCTCTCTGGCCATGGTGGCTCTAATACCTGGATGTAACCCAGCCACGAATCTTCTCACCCTCTCAGCATCAGTAGGAAATATCATGAGTGCATGGCGTGACAGCTCTAAAAACCTGGCCTCATAATCCGTCACTGACATCTGCCCCTGCTCAAGCTTCTCGAACGGACGACGCAACTCTTCCTTCTTTGAGGGTGGAATATACCTGTCCAAGAACATCTAAGCAAACTGCTCCCAAGAGACAGGAGGAGAATCTGCTGGTCTGCTGAGAATATAAGACTACCACCACCGGCGAGCTCTGCCCTCTAGCTGAAATGTAGTGATGTCGACCCCATGAGACTCCAAAATCCTCATGTTGTGCAGCCTGTCCCTGCACCTATCGATGAAGTCCTGGGCATCCTCACTCCGCTCACCCCCGAAGACTGGAGGGCATAGTCGGGTCCATTTATCCAACATCTTCTGCTGGTCACCCTCTGCAACTGGCCTGGGCTCTGGGGTTGCTATTACAGGGTGAACCCCACCAACGGGCGGTGTACCCGGGGTATGACGTGCTACTGCTGCCTGTCCTACGGCCTGAGCGGTAGGGGTATGGACTCCCCCTCCCGCCTGAGAAATAGCAGGATCTGCTGGAAATAGGCCAGCCTGGGACATGGTGTCCATGAACCTCATCATACGGCCCATGACCTCCTGGAAGCCCGGTGCCGTCTTAAAATCTGCTGGAGCAAGAGCTACTGGAGGCACCTCGTCCTGCTCCTCGATGATAGGGTCCTCTGGTGGTGCGACTGGTATAACTCTGGGACGTCCTCGTCCCATACCTCGGGCAGGTTCCCTACCCCTCCCCATACCACGACCTCAAGCGGTGGGGGTAGCGGCCTCTCCCGGATCAAGAACGTCAGATGGACGCGTCCTCACCATCTGTAAGAGATTAGAAGAACAAGGAGAGGTTTCCTAACACCCTGTTGTTTCCTGAAGATAAGTACAGACGTCTCCGTACCGATATGCAAGACTCTACTAGGCCTGCCCGTGACTCGTGAGACTTACATGAACCTAGGGCTCTGATACCACGTTGACACGACCCAAATCCTAACTCAGGTAGTGATGGCGCCCAACTGCGGGTGGTAGGCAAGCCAACATGAATTACACTAAGTGTTCCCTGTCCCATTTGGTTTCATAATTCAATATTTACCAATTTTAACAAGCATAAAGCATAATGTCTGAAAATGATAACTCAGTGGTAAATGATATATCTATAAAGATACGAGGGCCAAAAGATAAGAATATATATGAACAGCCCCAAACCGAGAATAACCACCACGTGTGTGTGTGCCGGGAACTAGTGTCACGAGTGCCACGGGCATACTAAATGAATATACAAAAGACAATATATACAATCCCACTGTCTGAATGAAATAGATGGGAAAATGACATAGGAAAACTCCATGGTGCTGCCAGAGATCGTCAGGAGGAGCAACTCACCGTGAAGTCAAATCAGCTTAAATCAATACCTAGCTCCGATCTGATAACCAGATGTACCAGCCTCAGGACCTGTACAGTCAAGTACAGAAGTGCAACATGAGTACATAAATAAATATGTACCCAGTGAGTATCCCTTCTAAACTCGAAGAAGTAGTGACGACAAGTCAACTAGACACTCACTAAGGTCCAGTAGTATGATATATGACAGGATATGACAGAAAACAGTAGGCGGATAAAACAGTAACCATCAAGTGCATATCACAAGAAGTACTCCAGGCAATAACTGGAAATGAACAACAATGTACTTTATTCCCCACTTACCAAATACCTTACATGTCTGACTATAAGTGACCCTGGACAACTGGTCATAAATATACAAGTACAAGACAACCGGCTGGAGTCATAAGGGTGGTCATAAGGACTGAGGTCATAAGCTAACCCACGATCGCGAATCATACCTGTGACTCGCGTGCTGACTCAATAATAATAAGCTAATCCACGATCGCACATCGTACCTGCGACTCGTGTGCTGACTCGATAATGATAAGCTGACCCACGATCGCGCATCATACCTGCGACTCGTGTGCTGACTCGATAATAATAAGCTCACCCACGATCGCGCATCATACCTGCGACTCGTGTGCTGACTCGATAACAAGTGCGTATATATAAGGACAAATGTGTACCAACTAAACAGTGAACTCAACAGGACTGTGCCAATACAACGGGTAATCAACTAGGACGTAAATCATAATACCTCACTTTTCCTTATCATCTCAACAGTAATTACAACTCGTAACTCATAACACATACGAAGGTACAGATAGGGCACATAGAGGCATGCTTGTGAATCCTAAGGCTACCCGACATAGCAATATAGTCACCACGTACGGACTCTCGTCAATTGGTACGTACGTGGCCCCCCACAACATGTACACACATCAATCAAGAACCTATGGGGACATTTTCCCCCTTACAAGGTTGGAAAGGAGACTCACCTTATGGCGAAACTAACCCTCGGATCAAAGATGCGCCTGAAAACTCCGAAATCTACCCTCGAGGTCTCGCAACTAGTCAAGTATAGCACAATACATCAATTCATGATTAAAGAAGAGGCTTTATCCTATTTTATTCAAAATTCATCATTCTTGAAGAATTACTAAATTTCAACCCCGAGCCCGCATGCTCAAATTCCGAGAATTTTCAAAGCAATCACTCACCCATATCCTAAGAATCAAAATTATGTAGTTTCTACTTGAATTCATTGCTTTAAACGGACAGTTCACCAATTCCTCAAAAGCCTTAATTTTACTACCCAAATTCATCATTTTTGATAATTTAGTAGAGAGTTCATCTAGGAATTGATTCTTGAAACTAGTGTTAAATATGGAATTTACTTACCTCAAGTACTAGGTTGAATGGTCCTCTTGAAAGCTCTCAAATAACTCAAGGAAGAAGATGGAAATGGGGAATGGGACTTAAATCCCGTATATAAAATTAACTGCTCATATTTTCCCTTGACCGCGATCGCGACTAGGGGCCCGCGATCGCGAAGGCCAACTGGCCAGACCTCTTCGAACGCAGAGGAGGTCCTGCAATCACGAAGAGTAAACGGTCTTGGTCCCGACCTAACTCTATGTGAACGCGGAAAAGGGGTTACGATCGCGGAGGCCAAGGATCCAGACCATCGCGATCGCGAAGGTCAGGGACCCGACCTTCCGCGATCGCGAAGAGATTCCTGCGAACACAAAGAGCATCCAGCAGCCCCACCCATTTACTTCTCCGCGAACGCGGCCCACCTTCCGCGATCGCGAAGAAGGAAACTAGACATCAAAAATCTGGTTTTCTAAACTTAGCTTCCGGGGGTACAAAACTCACCCGAGACCCTCGGGACCCCGTCCAAAGGCACCGACAAGTGCGTATTCATGATACGGACTCACTCGAACTTCCAGAACGCGAACAACAACAACGAAACTCAGAATTTGTCCCCAAAAGCAAATTAAATCAACGCTTTGAACTTAGAAGTCTAGAATTCATTTCAATGCGCCGAACCGACCTATACTACTCGAAATGATGTCAAATTTTGCAGACAAGTCATAAATGAAAAAAAGGAACTATTCTTAGTCTTGGAATTCTATTCGGACCTCGATATCATAAAATCACGCTCCAAACGAAATTTCAAATTTAAGGAAATCCTTATTTCTATATCGGGCGCCGAAATGCTCCCGGGTTATCAAAAACCCATTCGGAACATATGCTCAAGTCCGAAATCATCATATGAAGCTACTGACACTGTCAGAATTCGATTCCGAGGTTGTTTGCTCAAGATGTTGACCGGAGTCAAACTTGGCCAAATAGGCCAACCTTAAGGAACCAAGTGTTTCTATGCTGCTCAAAGCACTACCAAATCCTGAACCACCAGTCCCCGCAAGTCAAAAATCACGAGAAGCCGCTATGGAAAGACTTATATAGGGGAACGGGGTCCGATAACACAAAAACCCCGGTCGGGTCGTTACATCTGTAATTTTGCTGAACTACTATTTTATTACCATATTTTCTGCCTGTTTCAAGACTATAAGTACCCTTACTCTTGCATTAGCAACACACGAAGAAAAGAAACTGTTCGAAAACTCTCTCTTACACACAAATACTCTCTTCTGCTCTCTTCTTGGTTACTTGCTATTATTAGTCGGCTGCAAGCCAAGACTGATTATTAGACTCTCTTACTCCTCATATTTTGTTTGCTATCTTCTATACTAGTATGTCCGAAGTTTAATTTAAGATTCAAAAACAATAAGTTTCTTTTGGTACTTCAATTCATCTTGTTCCTTATATGTTTTTATTTATGGTTCTGTTGTTCAACCTGCAACTAGCATGTCTAATTTTACTGCTTTATCATCATGACTCTTAATGTATTCCCCATTTAGACTTATCATTATCCCCTTTCTTACCCACCTCAATGTGACCCTGCTTTACTTGTGTTTTTTTCTTTGATTCCTGGTATTAACCCCTCTATGGTAAAACTTTCTGTGATCTTAGTTTCTCTGTAGTCATGAAGTACATGTTGTACCTAAAACCCCTATAGGATTTCTTTGATTCTAAACTTATGTGTTACCCTGCCTACTGTTTTCCTACATGCTTTATACTTGTCCCCAATCCCTCATCTCCCTGATTGTGATTGCTGGATTTGTTTCAGTCCTTGTTTCTTGCTCTATGTGTGATGTTTGATTCTGAGATTACTATGTTGTTGTTCTGATTTCCCTAACCCTTTTCAAACTGTTTTCACTGGTAAACCCTTCTATTGTTCTGTAGAATTTAATTCAAACAAGTCTTATTTCATAAACTGTTTTCCAACTCAATCTTTTTAAAACTATGTCATGCACTCTCACTATACTCTTAGAAATCGAGGTTCTGCCACTCTAATGTGTGACGGCTTTGGGGTCCCTATGAGATCCCTCTGAACTCTGATACATTAGAGCTAGCCTTTCCACACTGCACTTACTCATTATGATTATGAAAAATCTGGGTGTGAGCACTGCCCGGGATCCCTTGAGGTCCTTAGGGAACTTTGACAAACCCGGATTATGTGAAAGGCTGTGAAACACTGTTGGCATTGAGAATTCTGGAGATCTAGGCCTATTGGTAGGCTCCCTATAGTGTAACTTATTATTTTCTTATTCCTTTATGTAATTCACGCAATGGTCTGTAATAATTTATTTGTAAACAACTATTGGGGATGGACAGTGTAAAGGAAAGGGTAACAATGCATGCCAAAGGGTAGAAATCTCGTACTTAGGTTTACATTTCCTATTTACGCAATAGAACTCATGTTTAGGACTAATGTGTGCAAATCATGCATTATATATCATGCTTCTTAGGCTCTATGGATACTATTTCAGCACATCATTTTGATACTACTGTTATATCACTTAGAAATTCTGTGTTAGGAAAAATATATTAATATGAATCACTATTCATGCAATCATGCCTCATAATGCTATAACTATGATATGTATTTAGAAATCCTTTTCTAGGATAAACTACACTAAAATAAACTGTCACCTTTGCATATTCTGAAACCATGCCTAATGTTGTAACTATTGTGCATTTAGATATCCTTCCTAAGAAATTATGCATACAAATCACTCTGCATGTTAAATATCATATCCTAGGATTTCATTCACATCCGCTCAATTACACCTAGCTATTACTGATGCATGAGAAAAAAAAAGGCATAAAACAGTGTTATTCATTCTCTAAAGCAACTGGCAATAATTTTGTGTTTCGCAACACCTAGAACAACATGTTTAGGTAATATAAATTACAACAGTTTTCTTTAATAATTCTAGTAACTATTATACACTGTCCCACGCCTAGGCAAACCTTAGGTGATTACATTGTTAAAAATTGGAAATCTGCCTCTTTTGGTGTATGTTGCCTAATGCTTAACAAGTCTTAAAATCAGTAGGCAAACTGATTAGAGCATGTTTCTAAGTTATAAAAAACAAATCTGCATATCTGTTGTATTCTGATGCTCACTTAGACACCATGCCTTAGGACCCTATTTAAAATACTGCCCCCTATTTGTGTTTGAGTCGTGTTGTTTACATGCATTACTTGTGGAGGTAAAGTTGAGCTTTTATTTGCTCTTTCTTGTTCCTCATTTATTGAAGTCCTATATGTTTTGGTTGTCACCTTAGTATTTTTTCCTTTAAACCGTAGGGTCTGCCTAGAACTGCCCCTATAGTTAGAGGTCCTAAACTCCTCCAGGACCATTAGGAAGGGACGGGTAACAGCACGCAATAGAGAACACAAAGTAACAATCGCTTAATAATCGCTAAGGGGTGGGAAGGGTAGATATGGATATGATGACTGGTGCGCTAATACCACGTGTAGCCCTCTTTGAGGAGTGATTACCAGGTATTGTACTGATGTGATCCAATAGGATAAATAACCTAGGACTTCCCCTATCCTTCATATACATGTTTAGATTATAAGTCTTTCAAAAACCTTACTTAGACATTAAATCTTTTCAAAACTTTTGTAACACATGTGTGCTTAGACTGCGAATTTTTCAAAACTCTTTACTTGTTTAAACATTAATTGCATATTTGCTAATTTCATAAATTCACAAAGTTGTTTGGCTGGGAACCACATTTGTGGACTCTGAGGGGTGCCTAACACCTTTCCCTTGGTGTAATTTCAAGCCCTTACCCTATCTCTGGTTATCCACATCAATGTTTGTAACTAACCCTTAGTAGGTGCCCTAACACACCTTAATTCGTTAGGTGGTGACTCTTCGAATCCTTGCATACCCCCTTTCCCAAAAGGAAACGAGTTGTCCTGATTATGTCAATACCCCGACTAATCCGAAAGGAGGATTTGAAAAAGGGGGCGCGACAGCATGGCGACTCTTCTGGGGATTTCTAGGCTTTTACCATTTCAAACCACTTTGGTAATTTGTACCTCTTCCCTCTCCCCTTATGTGCAATTAATTGTTTATTTCCTTCAAGCATTTAATTTTTTTTCTCTCAAAGGCAAAACTGACATGTTTCCTTGTTTCCCTTTTGTAATCGCTCTTTAAATTATAACTGTTGTATTTACTGCTTTCATAACGTGCAAATACATGACTACGTGCCTTTATTTTACTGTTGCATAATCATGATCAACATCATACTCCACTCGTGCCAAAACAAATCCTATAGAAATGCTTGATTAATGGTTGTGCCCTTCCTATTTTTATAACCCCTAAATTCAGAAAGGATTATTTGCGGTAAAACTAGTCGATCAATGGTGCAGTCGACGGTTCCGTGCCTTCCCCCTTGAGTTGTCCGCTCAAGTGTACCAGTCTAAAACCCCATAAAAACCTTACCCCATTATATTGTTGCATGCATCATGGTCAAACCTAGCTAGGTTAATGTGTTGTCCACACAATAACCTTTAAGATAGCCTTGTCCAAAGTCCACCGGGTTTTCATAATCCCAACAGACGTCATCACGTTCTGTGCATTTATTTGGAGAACTAAATGCTTGCATGCTAATCATAGATGTTAAATAGTCGAGTGTGGTGGGGGTAAGTGCCTAATCATGTTTATCTTGTAGAAATTTGAGGCACGAAGTCCCTAGATTCGGCATGGTTAGCAATATTCACCCAAAGCTCTTGAACTGGTGGGAAGATCTTCATTCTAGCGATAAAAACTTGTCAAGAAATACTTGGGTAACCTACCATCTCTCCTGGACATTCAACCCAACAACCTGTTGATTGAGGCTGGTACCTTATTCTGGGATAGCGAAAGAGCTGTCTTTCATTTTGGGGACATCGAAATGACACTGGTACTAGAAGAAATAGGAGGACTGGCGAGGTTAGTTTGGGAAACCCCTGGGTTATTAGTGCCTGAAAACCGCATAGGAAAAGGTTTCTTGAAAATGATGGGTTTAAAGAAGAATGCAGAGTTAGAATGTCTGAAGAAGTCGTACATCCCTTTTGAGTCCTTGTATGAAAGGTACGACCACAACAAGTCATACTGTACCTATCACGATGAATTTTCCATTATGTCTCTGGGACACTTTCATCGTAGAGTATTTGTCTTCATTGTTTGCTTCTTGGGGTTAATCATGTTTCCAACAAAGAAGGAAAGGGTTCACACTAGGTTGGCTATGGTAACCAAGACTTTAATGGAGGGAATTGACAGGCAAACTTTCAACATTGTCCCAATGATCATAGCAGACATTTACCGAGCTCTAGAACGTTGTCAAAGAGGAGATAAACACTTCGAGGGTTGCAACTTGTTGCTACAACTGTGGCTCTTAGAACATCTCCAAAAGGGTCAGTGTTTAACCAAAGAATTAGATTCCTTAACCAAAGCTATTTAAGATGAACTCGGGTTACTGATAATCAAGAGAATAATACGATAAATAAAGGAAAATTGAGTAATGAACAATATTGTAGTATGCAAAAAGTAAAGTCGATTATATTCGAGAAATCCCCTTCCTTATGGGTTACATTTCTTCCTTTTTATATAGGGATTTCCTAGTATAACGTTTTGGTTCTTGTAATGATTTCTCATTAATGGCTAATTATTTCATTAATGAGGCATTACAAAGGATCATCAAAGGATAACCGTAATTGTTGTATAGGAGTTACGCAACGTATAAGTCATTAACTGTTGATTCTCGAATCTGTCCGTAGCTTCGTTTGGGTTCATTATGACCGTGTCTCTTCCTCTTCAGTTGGCTTCCCGTGGCTGATGCACTCGTGAGTTTATTGACTGTGCCTCTTTATCTCGTACTTTCTTATAAAATTATGTCCATCTGTAGCGCTTTCCTTTGTCCACGTAGCTGGCTGAGTTGTCAAGGACTGTTTACGTGTGAGACTCTTTTTTACCAATACTGATAGTCCCCCCACTTACCAAATATTAATCGACGAATATATGATAAGTGGCTACGCATTTACGGCGGGAATATATTGCCGCCGCTTTTCTCTGAAACACTGGATCCTTTTATAGACATAGGCGTCGTATGTCCCTTCCATTAAATGCTCCTCCCACATGTCCTTTTCTGATTGGCTTTGCAATGACTCGACGCCTTTTAGGGCTTTTTGTGGCAGCATCAGTCCCGAAGTGACACCTTTAATTATGACTTTCCATCATTGTTTTTCCACTTTTTGACGGTTGTCTTTATGTATAAACACCCTTCTTCCTTTCTTTAGTTTCACGAAACATTCAACTTGTCTCATTCTTTGTAAAGAATTTTTCTTTACCTTTGTAAGCATGTCTTCTTCAAGCCAACCCAAAAAGATCATAGATGTAGAGAGTTTAGAATCTTCTTCTGCTTCGACTAGGAGCCGGAGGGGAGGTAGGTTGAGAAGCTTAGGATTTGCTTCTACTAGAAGTTCTTCTTCCCCAATAGTTTCTCCCCCTTCTGCTAGATCTTTTCATTCTCCTAGGGCCAGGTCTTCTCATTCCACTTCCAAAGGTAAAGAAGATCTTCGTGAACCCAAGGTTGACGAGATTATTTCTGCCGAGATTGTCTTCACTAGGGAAAACCCAGTTCTTGTTGAACAGTCTACTTCTTTAGAAAGTGTAGAGAAATATGCGACGATTATCACTGAGGGTCACGTTCCTCTTGTTCGTAGGGAGTGCTCCTGGGGGTCTGATGTCCCTATTCTCGTACCGAATAGAAATCGAAGGATCACATCTTACAATACTGGTTATTCCTTTGTTTACACTTACCGTTTCACATTGGAATTTAGGCCTCCCACTGACCCTGTATCATAGAGTTCTGTCATTTTTTTAATATCTGTCTAGGACAAGTTCGTCCGTTGGTATGGCGAGTAGTCGCATGTTTGGGAGTTTTGGCTTCCTTAGCTTCAGTTCCCTTTACCTTCCATCATCTTATTCATTTGTATTCTCCTGTCTTATTTCGTCAAGGGGTTTTTACTCTGGCTGCTCGGAGTAAAAGAGTTTTAGTAACCCCTAGTGACGATAAAGATAGAGGTTGGTACCTTCGGTACGTTGCTGTCCCTACTGCTGGTTTAGTGGGTGAAAGAAATCTTCCCTTCCCTGAGCAATGGAACCGTGCACGTAAGTACTTTTTGGTTCGCATCTATTTTCTTCATTAGATTTGAATTGTATTTCTAATACCGCATCAATTTTTCTTTTCCTTTTCAGCAATCATGAATACCGTCGAGAATGTCTCCGATATTCATGATTGTGTAGAAAAAATATTGTCTGCCGCTCCTGTTGAAGAAAGGTCTTGGAAATACTTCTCTGTGAAGTATGGTTGGCTTGTAAAGACCCATGGTAAGCGGAGTTTTTCTTACTTCCTGCCTTATCTGAGTTTTTGTTTTTTATTCTCGTTTAACTTTTCCTTTTTTTATAGGGTTTTCTGCCCGTGGGGTGTCTGGTTCATCGCTCCCGAAGATGTCTTTGTCCTATGCTTTGGATATCCTTGCCAGTTCCTCTTCCTCAAAGAGGAAAGTTAGTGATCCCCATTCTGAAGAAGAAGAAGAAAGAAGGGTGATTTGGTGCACCGGTCGCGAAGGAGGCGGGTAATTTTGGACGATGAGTCTTCCCCCAGGTCCATTCCTTCTGTGTTTGCAATTAGATCCTCTTCTTCTAGAGATGATTCTCAATCCCCAGTTCGCGATCCTGCTGATCGTCTTTTCCATGAAGTCTTTGATCTCGCCCCCGATGATGCTCCCTTAGCAACTGTTTTTCCCGACTCTTTGAGAGTGGAAGTTCTGTCGGTTCCCCGTGTCTCTGTTGTTCCTGCTCTTCTTGCTATTATGGCTTCTGCTGTTACTCCATCCGTGATTTCTGCTTCCTCAATTCCTTATTCATCCGTGGCTGTTGATGTGCCCGTAGTTCCCTCAGTTCCTGGACCGTCTATCTCCATTGCTGCTCCCTCCGTTCCTGCTTCCATGCCTTCCCTTAAGGAAGTAGGTTCTTCCAGTAGGGAGATGAAGAGGGTTGTGATTGAGGTTCCAACCGACGAGAGTCTCTTTAAAAAGACGGGCGAGCCTGAAGTGTGACTTAAACCTCTGATTTGTTCTGAAGAGAAAGCCAAACTCGTCAGCCATTCAACTCTCACGTGGGCTAATGAAGTGGTGCACACTTCTTTGAAGGTATAGGGTGGTTTATGTTTATACAGTTTTATCGTATTTAACTGTTTAACTTTTTTGTAGATGCATCTTATTGGCTTAGAGCTTATGAAGAGTGTTTCAAATTCAGAGAATGAGTTGAAAGAGTTGCGGGAGCTTTAGGTTGATTTTGACAATATGAAGGCACAATATGATGTCTTAAGGGTGGATATGGATGCTCTAGAAGAAGAAAGGAATACCTTGAGGAGGCAGTTGAGGATTACAGCAACGAAGTTGGCAGTAGAGAAAGCTTCTTCCAGCCAAGCTGATAAGAATAAGAGTATTCTTGAATCCTCATTTTCTGAGCAGTTGTCGGAAGCCACGGAAGAGATCAAGAATTCGAAGCAGCTGCTGGGGCAGAAGGAGGAATACTCCGGTGAGCTTGTACAGACTCTCTCCCGGACTCAAGAGTAACTTCGTGAAGCTTTAGCCAAAGTCCGAACTTTGGAGAAGTCAGTTGTACCCTTGAGGGTTGCCCTTGAAACTGCCAAAGCCGAAAAAGATGGATTTAAGCTTGATATCCAGGCGTGGTCAATAGATTATAATGACCTTGAAGAAGCGGCTGCCGTTGATGTGAGTTGGGCGTACATGAATGCTCGCCATGACACATTAATGGAGATGAGCCAAGAGGGCTTTGACCTCGATGCTGAAATTGCTAAATCCAAAGGGGCCATGGAGAAGACCCAGCGGGGTCTTGAACTTTCTCCATCTGATGAAGCCCGTGATGCTCATGCCTCTTCTCCTCAAGTAGTTGTTGTTCCTCATGAAGAAGTCAACTCTCCTCCTCCTGAAGAATGAATATTTGCTTACCCCTTTTTTTTATTTATTTGGATTGGTGTGGTTACCCCAACTCCATAGGGGGTAAGTTTAAAACTCTAAAGTCCCCAACTGACAACTTAGGGGCACTAAAAATGTAAATATTATGCGGCTAAGTACTAGTTAGTACTTAGTTTTAACTTAACCGCTATTTTATATTAATGCAATTTGAAGACATTTATTTCGATTTTTGGTTTTACTCTTTAAGTCTATTGCATGTTTTGTTTTTCTGAGGTTTTTGTTTGCACCTCTTAACTTTTTGCATGAAAATGCATAAATCACTGGAACCTTTTCATAGTAGGTGCAGTGTTCGTATAAGATTTAAGCCTTTGTTTATGATAGGCTTTAATTATGAGTTAGGGCCCTTTTTGTTTGATACTTTAATGAAGAAGACGTCTCAACTTCATTGTAATGCAATAGATTGATAGGAATTTCTCACATGTTTAAGGATGTGTTTGTGAAAAGTTTTTGTTTGAACTTCCACGACATTTTACATGTGTTATGATTATCATCTAAAACTCATGTTGCAACTGTTTTCTTTTAACAGATTTGATACTCACTTTTATTTCGCGACTAGTTTTCATATGTAAAAGTTTTTTTGAGTTAATACAAGGAAATAACTGTTTTTCATTAGTAACAGTTTTTGTAAGTATTGGGATTTTTACCCGCAACTGTTTTTATTTGCAACAGTTTTGTAATAAATACGAGGGAAATGCTTTGTAATTCGTAACTGTTTTATTTGATAACAGTTTTCTGAATAAATACAAGGATTCTGATCTTTCATCCGTAACTGTTTTATTTGATAACAGTTTTTGAATAAGTACAATGATGATGATATTTTACCCTTAACTGTTTTTGTTACAACAATTTTTGTATAAATGTAAAGACGTACATTTCTTCCTCGTAGCTAATACTTTTCCTTTTAACGTGAACATGGTTCGAAGGTTTTCTTAAAGTTTAGGCTTTGTAATTATTGTGCTGGACTCTTCAATTCTTTTAATTTTGCTCGTACCACTTGACTTGCTGGGTAATGATTCTTTTAGGCTCGAGCTTTTGACTTTCAGTAGTCTTTTTTCTTGCATCTTGGCCTTTCATATTATATAGTCCCCCAAGTGTTTGAGCTTTGAAGAATGAGATCTCGAGCACTTGATTATTCCTTCTTTATGGTCCTTTCCCTGAGAAAGAAAAATGTACGGGACTCGAAGGTATATACTTTTTTAGATGATGACTGCTTAACCCTTTGAAACGTCCATCACAAAGTGTAACCCTGACCGGGGGTACTTCTTTTCCTTAGAAGTAGTACTTCTTCAAGTGGATGGCATTCCAGCTTGTCGGTAGAATTCTGTCGTCCATGGCTTCCAACTCGTATGCACATTTCCCTGCTATGCCTCGGACTTTGTAAGGTCCTTCCCAATTTGGATTCAGCTTGCCAGCACCTGCCTCTTTTGTTGATTGGAAACCCCTTTTAAGTACGAAGTCCCCAATCTTAAAATATCTAGGATGGGCTTTACGATTGTAATATCGCTCTATGGTTTGCTTTTGAGCTGCCATCCGTATTAAAGTTGCTTCCCTTCGTGATTCGAGCAAGTCCAGATTGATCTAGAGTTTGGAATCATTTGCTGGTTCCGTAGTTGTTATAACCCTTAAGCTTGGTTCACCGATTTCCACGGGTATTAATACTTCCTAGCCATAAACACGTGCGAAGGGAGTCTCTCCTGTGGTTGTTTTTGATGTAGTTCTGTATGCCCATAATACTGCCGGTAATTCGTCAGGCCAATTCCCTTTGGCTTTATCTAACCGCTTCTTTATGGTGTTGACGATAATTTTATTTGTAGACTCAGCTTGTCCATTAGCTACGGGATGATATGGCGTTGAGATAATCCGTTTAATTTGCCAACTCTCAAAGAATTCTGTGATTTGAGAGCCTATAAATTGTGGTCCATTATCACACACGATTTCTTTCGGAATCCCAAATTGGCATATTATGTTTCGCCATAAGAAGCTTTTGACCTCCTTTTCCCGCACTTGTTTAAACGCTTATGCTTCCACCCATTTTGTGAAGTAATCAGTAAGTACGAGTAGAAATCGTACCCGTCCTTTAGCTGGGGGGAGAGGTCCCACTATATCTATTCCCCAGTTCATGAAGGGCCATGGTGATATGACTGGGTGTAACAGTTCTGCTGGTCTATGCATATTGTTGGTGAACCTCTGCCACTTGTCGCATTTAGATATGAAGTTTTCTGCATCTTCTTCAATCTTAGGCCAATAATACACGGCTCGGATTATGGTTTTTACCAAGGATCTTGCTCTTGCATGATTTCCACAGTGTCCTTCATGGACTTCTTTTATCACGAACTCCGTCTGATTAGGTCCGAGGCATTCCACCGAACATTTTGTGATAAAATCAGTTGCGGACTAGACAATATCGTGCTGCTTTGTGGCGAAGCGCTTGAGCTGATTTCTTGTCTTCAGGTATGGTACCATTCAGCATAAAATTGAGAATTTTGTTTCTCCAACCCCAAGTTAAATTATTGAAAGATACCTCGTTCCTGTCTTGGTCAATTGCTGAATGGAAGAGGTGGACAACAATGGCGTTGTCTTTGTTTATTACTTCTGTAACTGCCGCGAGGTTTGCTAATGCATCCGCTTCTGTATTTTCATCTCTAGGTATTTGTATTATCTTCCACGTTTCAAACTGTCTTACAAGTTCCCGTGCCTTTTATCGATATTATTGCATTCGAGTTTCTCGAGCGATGTAAGTCCCCTGCATCTAATTTTCCACCAATTAGGAATCACTGTTAATTGTGATTTGCTCGATTGACAGCTCCCGTGCCAGTTCTAAACCTGCAATAACAACCTCGTACTCTGCTTCATTGTTAGTTATAGGATAACATTTAATAGCTTGCCGTATCTTTTCACCTGTAGGTGATATTAAGACGATGCCTAATCCGGCACCTTTTATGTTAGAAGAGCCATCTGTAAATAGGGTCCACTAACCTGGAGTGATTATGTTAAAGAGTTGTAACTCTTTTTCTACCTCAGGGGTAATACTCTTGCTAAAGTCAACTACAAAATCAGCTAATATTTGTGATTTGATTGTTGTTCTAGGCTGATATGTTATATCATGTTCACTTAATTCTATGGCCCATTTGGCTAATCTTCTTGACAATTCTTGCTTATGCAAACTATTTCTTAAAGGATAAGAAGTCATGACAGTGATTGAATAACATTGAAAATAAGGACGTAATTTTCTTGATGCTATTATTAAAGCTAAGGCTAATTTTTCTAGATGTGGGTATCTAGTTTCAGCATCTAATAAAGTTTTACTTATGTAGTAGATAGGTGATTGCTTACCTTTATCTTCTCTTACTAGTATTGCACTTACAGCAATTTCTGAAACAATCAGGTAGATGTACAATCTTTCCCCTTCTTTTGGCTTTGAGAGCAATGGTGGCTTTGATAAATAAATCTTCAAATCTCTGAGGGCCTGTTGACATTCTTTAGTCCATTCGAACTGATTTTGTTTTTTAAGAACTAAAATGAATTTAAAGCTTTTTTCGGAGGACCTAGAAATAAATCTTCTTAAGGCGGCTATTCTTCCTGTCAATCTTTAAACCTCTTTTTTATTTGTTAAAATATCAGGTATTTCCTCTATAGCTTTTATTTGAGTTGGGTTTACCTCTATTCCTTCTGTTAGATACAAGGAATCCTAAAAACGTACCTGATTGTACTCCGAAAGCACATTTTTCCGGATTGACCTTCATATTATACCTGCGTAAGATATCAAAAGTAGTAGAGAGATGCTGGAGATGATCTTCCGCTTGTGTTGACTTTACAAGCATATCATCAATATAGACTTCCATTGTCTTTCCTAAATGTTCTTGGAACATTTTAGTCAATAACCTTTGGTAAGTAGCTCCTGCATTCTTTAAGCCAAAAGGCATGACTTTATAACAGTAAGTCCCCCGGTTAGTAATGAAGGAGGGTTTTTCCTCGTCTGAGGGATCCATTTTAATCTGATTATAACAAGAGTATTCTTCTAGAAAACTTAATAATTCGTGACCTGCGGTAGCATCAATCATCTGATCTATATGTGATAAAGGAAATGAATCTTTGGGGCATGCTTTATTTAAATCAGTATAATCTACACACACCCTCCATTTGCCGTTCTTTTTAGGTACCACCACTGTGTTAGCTAGCCAGTTAGGATACTTTACCTCTCGTATGGATCCTATATTCAAGAGTTTTTGGACTTCATCGTCAATCACTTGATTCTTGAACGTTCCTTGCTTTCTTTTCTTTTGTTTAACATGTACAAATGATGGATCTTCATTCAGTTTATGAGTTATCACTTCTGGTGGAATACCTATCATATCTGAATGGGACCATGCAAAACAATCCGCGTTAGATTTTAAATAATCGATTAACATACCTTTTTGATTGGGGGTTAACCTCTCTAGAAATCTCGTGCCAACATACAACTTTTTCTCAGGCTTTTGTTCAGACAACAGAAAAACCTCGAGTTCTTCTGCGGTTGTTTTGATATGTTCGTCTTCTTCTAGTTCACGAATGAAGTCTAGTCTAGAATCTATGTCTGCGTGATCCAACATATTTACGATGATAATAGGACTTGTCTCGCTAGTGTATTTTCTCGTACCTGTTTGAATATTCATTTATTTTGTACATGATTGATCAAAGATTATTTCCGTACCTGTTTGGTCATTGGCTTCCGTTTGGAAGACTCCAACATCTCTTGTATCTTTTTTGTTGTGAAGTGCTATCGAGTTTATATTTCTGGAAGTTTGTTGGTCACCTCTAATTTGTCTCACTCCCCATTCTGATGGGAATGTTTTCACCTGATATAAGGTGGATGTGACCTCTTTCATATCATGAATCCATGGTTTTCCCAACCTCGAATTTTATCACTTGAAATTTCGTGTTTTTGACCACTCCTTCAGCGTAAGTATTAAGTTCAATCTCTCCTTTGGTTATCACTGTAGAATTATCGAACCCAGATATGGCTCGTGCCTTTGGGATCATTTGATTTTCCACTAGCATTTCTTCCACGACTTTTATCAAAATGACATTGACTGAACTTCCCGGATCAATCAATACTCTTTTAATGTTAGTGTCATGAATAAGTAAAGATATTACCAGCACATCATTATGAGGAAGCATCAGTCCACCAAAGTCTACATCATCAAAGGTTATTTTGTCTTCATTTGGATCTTTTCGAACTCGCTTTCCATGGGTTTTTGTGATCGTTGACTCTAATTGACAAACTATTCCATTTACTTCCTCTCCTCCATGTATCACGTTAACAGTTCGCTTTGGAGAGGGAGGCTTTGGAGGCTCCTGCATGTTCTTCATGTATGCCTGCTTACCTTTATCACTAAACAACTCTGTTAAATAGCCCTGTTTTAATAAATGTTCTATTTCACCATGTAAAAATCTACAATCTGCGGTTCTGTGCCATGATCATTATGGAATTCACACCATTGATCTGGATTTCTCCTATTTGGATTTGACCGCATCTCTTTGGGCCATTTGACTTTGTCTCCCATATTTCTCAGTATTGAGACAAGTTCGGTAGTGTTTACGTTAAAGTTACAGACCCCAATTCGGGTATTACCTATGGACCGTTCATCTCGATATTTCCTGGATCTAGACGAGGATGAGCCTTTATCTCTTCCTGACGGTCTAGTATTTTCAAACGTGGGACGTGTGTCTCGTCCCGAGGGTCCTAAGTAAGGATCGTACCTGTTTTTACCTTATCTTTTCTCCGGATCTGGACGTCTGGATCTGGAATACTCCTCGTCTTTTGATCGAGAAATGATATCTTATTCTATTATGAGTTTAGTACTATACTTGTTGTATACATCGTTCCACGTCGTAGCTGGAAATTCTCTTAGATTCTCCTTGAGCCGTCTCATGGCTTCTGAGCTTTTATCGTTTAAATTGCTTGAAAATGCCATGGCTGCCCAATTATCAGGCACCCTGGGAAATTGCATTCTTTCTCGTTGAAACCTGTCTACAAACTCACGGAGTAACTCCGTGTCTCCTTGCTTTATCTTGAATATGTCTTCCATTCTTTTCTCAACTTTTTGTGCACCAGAGTGTGCTTTTATAAACGAATCTGCAAGCTCAGCAAAATAATCAATAGAATTTTTCGGGAGAAGAAAATACCAGGTTAAGGCTCCTTTTGTAAGTGTTTCCCCAAATTTCTTGACAAGGACTGATTCAATCTCTTTTTTTGTTAAATCATTGCCTTTTACTCCAGTAGTGAAAGCAGTCACATTATCACGTGGGTCAGTTGTTCCATCATATTTAGGAACATTAGGCATTTTGAACTTCTTGGATATAGGCAAGGGCACTGCACTTGGCTTCCAGGGCTGTTGAGAATATCTATCAACGTCGATGCCTTTGATAATCGACGGTACTCCAGGGATTTGCTCGATGCGATCATTCTGTTCTTTCATTTGTTTTTGCATGGTTAGCACTAAATTTTTTAATTCAGAGTTATTAGTCATACCTGGTCTTGCTTCAAGAGTCATTTGGGGTGTCACCCCTGGCTGAATTTATTAACCCAGACTGAGGATTTTCCGCGATGGTTGTATTATTTGGAGAGGGTGTTAATGGTGTTGGTGGTGCTTGTGGTAATCCTCTTGCATACTCTTGCAAAGCTTGCCCCACATATTCAGCAATCATTTGCTTTATTCAATCCTGCTCTATCGTTTGCTCATTATTGTTATGATGATTATCGGATCTTTCCCGGGATGACTCCCTTGAACCTAGTGGGGTTCCTCGAGGAGTTGGAACTGGGGTTCCATTTTCCTGCTGGTTGTTGTCGTCATTATTGTTGTTGTTGTTGTTGGAATTTGACATAGTTTAAAGGATATCGATTGGAAAATAAACTATGATTATCAGATTCCCCGTAACAGAACCAATTGTTTAACCAAAGAATTAGATTCCTTGACCAAATCTATTTAAGATGAACTCGGGTTACTAATAATCAAGAGAATAATATGATAAATAAAGGAAAATTGAGTAATGAACAATATTGTAGTATGCGAAAAGTAAAGTCGATTGTATTCGAGAAATCCCCTTCCCTATGGGTTACATTTCTTCCCTTTTATATAAGGATTTCCTAGTATAAAGTTTTGGTTCCTGTAATGATTAATGGCTAATTATTACATTAATGAGGCGTTACAAAGGATCATCAGATAACCGTAACTGTTGTATAGGAGTTACGTAACGTATAAGTCATTAACTGTTGATTCTCGAATCTGTCCGCAGCTTCATTTGGGTTCATTATGACCGTGTCTCTTCCTCTTCAGTTGGCTTCCCGTGGCTGATGCACTCGTGAGTTTATTGACCGTGCCTCTTTATCTCATACTTTCTTATAAAATTATGTCCATCTGTAGCGCTTTCCTTGGTCGACATAGCTGGCTGAGTTGTCAAGGACTTGCTTACGTGTGAGACTCTTTTTTACCAATACAGTCAGTACCAACAAAAATTTCCGCAAAGGGCATGGAATGATCATATCGCTTTTCATCACCCTAAGCGAATGACATATATACCCGATAGATGTTCCCAACCCGAGACTGCCAAAGAATGGGTGGATTTCTTTGAAAATTTAACTGAGGAGCAGGTACAGTGGATGTTCGAGTGGTTTCCAACGGACGAATTCATCGTCAGGTCCAGGGATGCATCACACTTGGTGCTAATCGGGCTGAGAGGAATATATCCTTACGTTCCTCTCCGGGTTATGAGACAAGCCTGCAGAAAGCAAATTGTACTAAGGGTCGACAAGATGAGCCATTTCCGAGCCGACTTTCACGATGATGACATTCCTTACAAGTGCCAAGCCCAACACATGTGGCACTGTAAGATCATAATGGAAAAAGACACGATCGAACCAGACAGATACCATGCAGATTGGGCACCTTTCTATTCAGGGTGGTTAGAAGACAATTGGGATGGTTTAGTCAGTCCATGGGTTCAGCCGAGGCCACAGAATCATAGATGAGAGGGCCGAGGCTCAGGTCAAGTATAATCAGTTGCGCAAGAGGATCCGTGAATGCGAGAACGAGCACTGTGAGATACACGAAACCAACATGAGATTGATTGAAGAGTGGAAAGACATGTCCATCCATTCCAACAAGAAGCTGGCATACTTGGAGCGAGGCATAGTCGAGCTAGAGTGTAAGGTCATCAAGAGGGTTGAAGACTGTCAAAAGGCTGAGTGGAATGAAGGTGGACATCTGGCCAGAGCATATCTACTGCTGGGGCTTCGCGAGCTGGGGAACCTGTTCGATGGAATCAAGGATGCCGAATCTGGGGAAGGTCCATCTAGGACCAAGTAGGATAGGATTTCCTTTTTCTCTTTATTGATGTAATAAGGCCAATGGCCATTAGTAACTTTATTTCTTGCTTATTATTTTAGTGTCGTTTTGGATTCATCTATTTTTACATTACTGAAATGAGGCATTTTGGCATTTAAGTTCTCCAAATCAACTTGTCGCTAGTCCTACCTCGGGCATAACGAGGTTCCCCAAATTAGGACTTGTTTTATATTCCCACACTATGTGTTTAAATACCGCAATATTTTTCATAATCCTCACTGACTTGGCTACCTTTTGTTTTTGTTTTTGTTTTCTTTCCTTTTTATTATTCCTCTCCCCAAAGGTTGGTTCGTGCATTCTGGCATCATCATCATACTACACAAGATCCAGGGGCCCTACGCCTTCTCCTCCTCCTAGTCCTCCCAAAGGAAGAAGCAAAGGCAAAGGAAAAATGGAATATCTGAGCAATACAACACCAGTTGAACGGGTAGAGGCCACTGACGTCCAGGGTATTCAAGTTCAGAACGAGGCTATGTCACAGCTAGCACAAAGGTTGGTAAGCTCCAAGGGTAGCTTGATCAGGTCCGAAATTTGGCAAACTTATCCTTCACACTCAGTGTTCTAGATGTCAACCATCCTAACGCCCAAAATCCCATACCTCCTCAAAACACCCCAAACAAACAGAATCATCCCACAACCCATCACCATACTACTCCACCAAAGAATCAAACTCTTCCACCACAATACAATGCTTGCCACACTCCAAGAAATACTTCACTACTCGTCTCCGAGCCACAAAACTCCACAAATGACAACCTTTACACCCAGGCGCCAGGCCATCACAACAACCCCATCTACGTGGAGACTCTACAAAACTCCACCCAACCCATTTCTTACACACCCGAATCCAGTGAGAAGGATATGCTCATTAAGAATTTGGCCGAGTAACTCAAGAAGCTGACTAGTCGAGTTTAGAGCATTGAAGGAAGTAAGGGAGTTGAAGGGTTGAACTATGATGACCTCTGCATACAGCCTGATGTTGAACTCCCCGAGGGGTACAAACCTCCTAAGTTTGAGATGTTCGATGGTACGGGTGATCCGAGGGTCCATCTGAGGACCTACTGTGATAAATTGTTGGGAGTAGGAAGAGATGAAAAGATTCGCATGAAGAGATTCATGAGGAGCCTCCTATGGGATACTTTGTCTTGGTACATCAGCCAAGACCCCAAGAAGTGGTCCATTTGGGTGAACATGGCGTCAGACTTCATGGACCGGTTCAAATTTAATACGGAGAATGCGCCAGTTGTGTTCTACATTCAGAATCTTAAGCAGAATCCCACGTAAACTTTTTGCGAGTATGCTACTCACTAGAGATCTGAAGCTGCTAAGGTCAGGTCTGCCTTAGACGAAGAATAAATGAATAAGTTCCTTGTCCGAGCCCAGGATCCACAATATTACGAGCGGTTGATGGTGATTGAGAACCATAAATTTTCTGATATTATAAAGTTGGGTGAGAGGATTGAGGAAGGAATTAAAAGTGGAATGGTTACAAACTTTGAAGCCTTACAAGCTAGGAATAAGGCCCTACAGTCTGGTGGTGTGTCCAAGAAGAGAGATGTGGGAGTCGTGATGGTTGCACAGAGAACCAAATCCCCACTGAAATATCAAACCTACCAAACACCCCCGCTCACATATCAGTCAGCACTTCCACTCACATACCAAGCACCCTCGCCCACCTACCAGTCAGCACCTCCACCAACATACCAGTCATCTCCACCGCCTACTTATAAGCCACAATCTCCCAGATATTCCCAACTAGCTCCTATTTACCATACCTACAACTCTCAACCATCTCACTATCAGTCACCCCCTGCTCGCCAAAATTTCCCATGACCTCGACCTAACTTTGATCGCCGACCTCCTAAATAATACACTGCCATTGCCGAACCTATCGACCAACTGTATGAGAAATTGAAAGCCGCTGGTTATGTCCCTCATATCCCTGCTGCAACCCCTGAGAATCCCTCTCAATGTGTTAATCCAAATTAAACATGTGCATACCATTCCTGCATGAAGGGATGCACGATTGAGGAATGCCGCACGCTGAAAGATAAGATACAGTCTTTGATTGATAACAAGGTCATTATAGCAAAGAAATCCACTCCCAACGTCCGAAACAATCCACTACCATACCAAAAGGGTGGAGGTGTCAATATGATCGAGGTAGAATAAGATTGGGACCCAGAGGGGTCGATTGGGTTGATTATAGAGGGTGATGACCCGAAGAGGCCAGGATTCACTCTTAATCCTATCATAGTCCAAATTCAGCCATCTGGGGATGCTCAGATAGTTGCATCAGTACCTTTTAAAGCAGTACCACCTACAAAGGCACCTTCACCGGTTGAGGTCGAAGTTATGCCACCTGCGAATGCGCCTGCACCATTTTAGGTTGCGGTTATGCCCCTGCTAAGGCACCTGTTCCGTTCGAAGTAAAGATAACTGCACCAATCACAGTGGCGGTGTGAACCATGCCACGTTTCTACACCAATGTCGTACCATGGGATTATGTGGCTGGGCAAGAAGGAGGGGCAAGGTCAAGATCGAAGAAGCTACTGCTGCCCAGGGAATGACAAGGACCGGCAGGGTCTATATGACTGAACACCTGGCCGAATCTAGCAAACAAGCTTCCAACAGGCCATCCATCATTGAGACAGGTCTAGATGACCTTTGGAGGAAGGTGCAGGCCAAAGAATACTCTGTCATTGATCAGTTGAACAAAACCCCAGGCCAGATATCCATTCTGTTATTGCTGCAGAATTCAGAGTGACACAGAAATGCTTTGATGAAAGTGCTGAACGAAGCATATGTGTTTAACAACATTAGTAGTGGGGAAATAGCCAATATGGTAGGCCAAGTACTAGAAAGCCATAAGATCACTTTCCACGACGATGAGCTACCGCCTGAAGGGTTAGGTCATAACAAAGCGTTGCACATCACTGTGCAATGTGAGGACTACTTCATCACTAAGATTTTGATCGACGGGGGATCCAGTCTCAATATTTGTCCACTGATAACGCTAAAATATTGTGCATACGAGATAAGAGAGGGGTCGATGAATGTGAAAGCTTTGACGGTTCACAGAGGTCCACCATTAGCGAAATCAGCCTTTGTTTGCAAATGGGGCCTACGTGGTTCGAGGTTGATTTTCAGGTGATAGACATATCGGCGTCCTACAACCTGCTATTAGGACGACCATGGATACATGTCGCTGGGGTCGTGGCATCGACGCTGCATCAGGCAGTGAAATTTGAATGGAACCATCAGAAAGTAATCATCCACGGAGACGGAAGCAACCCTATCTACAGTCGCCAGACCATTCCGGTGGTTTAAGGAAGAAGGAGGTTAGGAGGAGAAACTTATCACCATATCGAACAGGTCAACACAATAGAGAAAGACAAATGGTGGGACATTAAGATAGCAAGCATGATGAACTGGAGAGGGTACGATCCAGGTAAAGGGCTCGGCAAGAATCTTCAAGGGATCTCTAAGCCAATACAGCTCAAGCGCCATGTCACTACTTTTGGGTTAGGATACAAATATACATGGGAAGAGTATCAGAATTGGTCGCCACCATGGCGTGGTCCTTATTACCCGTTGGAGCAGCCAATACCACATTTGGAACAGACATTTCAGCAAGCCGATACTATATGGGGGTCAGAGGAAGAAGAAGCGATGGCAGCTTTGAAGAACCTATTCCTGGAAGATGATGATATGGATTGTTGCGTCATTTTCGAGGAGGAGGGGGAGGAAGGCCCTTCCATCCAGGCCGTGAGTATATGAGCATCTCTTAAGAACTGGAATATCAGAACAACCAGGGCCCGACGAGTCTCGGGGTAGCAAGGCTGAACAAGCATCATTTACTTTAATATTTGCTAAATGATTTCCTTTTCGCATTTTTCATTTCTTCAATAAGATATTCAATGTTCTAAAAAAATTTATTCAACTTATCAAAAGCACGTTTATGTTTTATGAATCAATATTTATTATTATCATCTTCTCTCTTTACTTTATCTATACAGCATTACTATTACATGTCTTGATGAACCGATGACTGTGACATGCAACGAGGCAACACAACAAACGGACATCTATTCAGAAGAAGAGGATGATATACTTGATGAAATTATCAAAGAAGTCGAGAACTTTGAAAACAGACCCAAGTCCAACCTGGACGAGACTGAGGTTGTCAACCTGGGAGATTCAGACAATGTCAACGAAACTCGCATTAGCATCCATCTATCACCGTCAAAGAAGGAGGAATACAAACAGTTCTTGAAAGGGTATGAGGATATCTTTGCATGGTCGAACGATGACATGATTAATCTAAGTACATCCATTGTTGCTCACAAGCTGCTAACCAATCCAATGTGTCCGCCGGTAAAGCAAAAGCTTAGGAAATTCAAGCCTGACATGAGTTTGAAAATCAAGGAAGAAGTTACCAAGCAAATAAGCGCCTAGGTTCTCAAGGTAGTTATGTATCCGACATGGCTGGCCAACATCGTGCCAGTGCCGAAGAAGGATGGGAAGGTTAGTGTCTGTGTCGACTACCGGGATCTCAATCGGGCCAGTCCAAAGGATGATTTCCCTCTTCCAAAGATACACATCCTGATTGACAATTATGCCAAGCACGAACTTCAGTCATTCGTGGATTGTTTCACTGGATACCATCAGATTTGGATGGATGAGGAAGGCACTGAGAAAACGGCTTTCATTACGCCATGAGGAGTCTACTGTTATAAGATGATGCCATTAGGCCTAAAGAATGCTGGAGCCTTTTACATGAGGGCTATGACCACTATCTTCCACGATATGATACATAAAGAGATCGAGGTATCTGTGGACGATATCATTATCAAGTCCAAGAAAGCTACCGACCACATATCAGATCTGAGGAAGTTCTTCAATAGGTTACAGAAATACAATCTAAAACTAAACCCCGCAAAGTGTGCATTCAGCGTTCCTGCTGGGAAATTGCTCGGGTTCATTGTCAGCCGCCGAGGGATAGAATTGGATCCGTCAAAGGTCAAAGCCATCCAAGAGTTACCACCGCCATGGAACAAGAAAGATGTGATGAGTTTCCTGGGACGCCTTAACTACATCAGCGGGTTCATAGCACAGTCTACAGTTATATGTGAGTCGATCTTCAAGATGCTGAAGAAGAATGATGCGACCAAATGGACCAAGGATTGTTAAAAGGCCTTCGACAAAATTAAGGATTACTTGTCAACACCACCGGTCTTGGTACCACCGGAGCCAGGTAGACCTTTACTACTCTACCTTGAAGTATCAGATGGAGCTTTCGACTGCGTTCTAGGGCAGCACGACGAGACAAGGAGAAAAGAGCAGGACATTTATTATCTGAGCAAGAAGTTCACTCCGTACGAGGCACGGTATTCTCTACTACACGTACTTGTTGTGCCCTATCCTGGGTAGCACAGAAGCTAAGGCATTACTTCTGTGCCTACACAACATATCTCATACCAAGCATGGATCCCTTGAAATATATCTTTCAGAAGCCCATGCCCACTGGCAGGCTGACCAAGTGGCAAATCCTGCTGAGTGAGTTCGACATTGTCTATGTGAATCAGAAAGTAGTCAAAGGACAAGCATTGGCAGACCATCTTGCTGAGAACCCCGTGGACGGAGAATACGAAAACCTAAAAACGTATTTTCCTGATGAGGAAGTGTCATTCATAGTAGAAGATATTGCAAAACCCTATGACGGTTGGAGAATGTTCTTCTATGGATCGGTGAATTTCAAAGGAGTCGGCATTGGAGTTGTCCTGATATTGGAAACTTGTCAACATTATCCGGTATCTGCTAAGCTCAGATTCCCCTGCACCAACAATATGGCGGAATATGAAGCCTGCATCTTAGGGCTCAACATGGCCATTGATATGAATGTTCAGGAGCTGCTAGTGATTGGTGACTCAGATTTGCTAATACACCAAGTACAAGGAGAATGGGATACTAAGAATTCCAAGATACTGTCTTATCTGCACCACGTGCAGGAATTGAGAAAAAGGTTCACGAAGACGAAATTTCGACACGTCCCCAGAATTCAGAACGAGTTCGCCGATGCACTGGCCACTCTATCATCCATGATACAACATCCAGATAAGAATATTATTGACCCTATTCCGGTAAAGATCCATATCCAACCGGCCTACTCTGCCCATGTTGAAGAAGAAGCAGACGGAAAATCGTGGTTCCACGACATCGAGGAGTATCTGTCAAAGGGAAAGTACCCAGAACTCGCAAATCATACTAAAAAAATGCACGCTCCGGAGATTGTCCAACAACTTCTTCCACAGTGGAGAAATCCTATACATGAGGACTCCTGATTTGGGATTACTAAGATGTGTTGATGCAAAGGAAGCCTCCAAATTACTCGAAGAGATACATGCTAGGACATGCTGCCCACATATGAACGATTTTGTCTTGGCTAAGAAGATACTCAGAGCCAGTTATTTATCGATGACCATGGAAACGAGCTGCATCCGGTACGTCCGAAAATTCTACGGATGTCAGGTGCATGCAGATATGATAAAGGTACCTCCAAAGGAACGCAATGCAGCAAGCTCACCATGGCCGTTTGCCGCCTGGGGCATGGACGTCATTGGACCAATCGAGCCTAGTGCCTCCAACGGACACATGTTCATCCTGGTAGAAATTGATTATTTCACCAAATGGGTCGAGGCGGCATCTTACAAAGTAGTGACTAAGAAAGTCGTAGCAGATTTTGTCCACGACCGTATTATTTGTCGGCTCGGAGTTCCAGAATCAATCATCACCGATAACGGTTCCAACCTCAACAACGATATGATGAAAGTTATGTGTGAGACGTTCAAAATCAAGCACAACAATTCTACAGCATATAGACCTCAAATGAATGAAGTCGTAGAAGCCGCCAACAAGAGCATCAAGAAGATATTAAGAAAGATGATAGAAAAGCACAAACAATGGCATGAGAAGCTATCATTTGCCTTACTAGGATACCGCACCATAGTCCGCACGTCAACCGGGGCAACCCCTTACATGTTAGTTTATGGTACAGAAGTTGTCATTCCTGCCGAATTGGAGATTCCTTCCTTAAGAATCGTACAAGAAGCTGAGCTCAGCGATGCAGAATGGGTAAAGAGCGGTATGAACAACTAACCCTCATACACGGAAAAGAATGAATGCAATATGTCATGGTCAACTTTACCAGAATAGAATGTCCAGAGTTTTTAACAAAAGAGTCAAACCAAGACAGTTCACACCGGGGCAGCTGGTGTTGAAGAAAATCTATCCACATCAAGATGAAGCCAAGGGGAAATTTTCTCCCAACTGGCAAGGTCCGTATATGTTTCACCGAGTGTTGACAGGAGGAGCACTTATACTTACATATATGGATGGAGAAGTCTTGCCAAAGACAATCAATTCCGATGCAGTCAAATGATATTATGTATAATCTTTATGCTTCCTCAGTGATGTAAATTGAACTATGCTTGACCTGATTCTCGTTTAAGAGGAGATACGTAGGCAGCAATATGGTTTCGGCCACAATTCAATAAAAATTCATTTTCCCCCGCAATTGGAAACTAGGGTAGAATTTTGAGGAGGACCCTCAAAATTCCGCAACAAGTTCAGGCGATTGCCGCATGCGCAACATTCAGGAGCGTCAACTCATCAAACTGGGGCAGAATTTTGAGGAGGACCCTCAAAATTCTGTAGCATAAGAAGTTGCAATGTATTGAACCGTGTCACGGTCGTCGGTTCATCTAAATTTCTAAAAAACATATTTTCTTATACTGTGTCTTTACAAAGTCATGCATGCTTACTTTTAAAACACAACTCTGCTCAGCAAACGCTACCCCGATGATATGAACAAGATAATCAGACCAAGCATAGGAGTCAAGCAGAGCCGGCAGGGATACGAACCAACCTTCCCCATTTATAGAACTCGTGATTTTTCTTTGGATGCAGGAACAAAGAATGAACACGCAGAGAAGTCACAAATTTCAACACAATTGCGAAGACCATATTTACTGTCCACAACGAACGAACCTGTGCAGAGTCACGAAAACCTTCACACGTACCGACATTTGCTATCAGCACAAACAAACAATTCCTCCATAGTCACAATGCTCATAACGATCACAATACCGCAATCTGCTACCAGCTAAGGAACTATATTATCATTTATTATTTAAATCTCTGCATAAGGCTACCTTTCTGCCTTCCGTTTGCATGAGAATAAGCTCTGTCTCCATTTTGCATGAGGTTAAGCTCTACCTCCATCTGCATAAGGCTACCTTTCAGCCTTCCTCTACATAAGGCTAACTTTCTGCCTTCCGCTTGCATAAGGCTACCTTTCTGCCTTCCTCTGCATAAGGCTAACTTTCTTCCTTCCGCTTGCATAAGGCTACCTTTCTGTCTTCCTTTGCATAAGGCTAACTTTATGCCTTCCGCTTGCATAAGGCTACCTTTCTGCCTTCTCTGCAGAAGGCTAAGCTATGCCTTCATCTTTCATAAGGCTAACTTTCTGCCTTCCTCTACATAAGGCTAACTTTCTGCCTTCCTCTGCATAAGGCTAACTTTCTTCCTTCCGCTTGCATAAGGCTACCTTTCTGGCTTCTCTGCAGAAGGCTAAGCTATGCCTTCATCTTTCATAAGGCTAACTTTCTGCCTTCCTCTACATAAGGCTAACTTTCTGCCTTCCTCTGCATAAGGCTACCTTTCTGCCTTCCCTTTGCATAAGGCTAATCTCTGCCTTCATCCTGCATGAGTCTAATCTTTGCCTCCAATTTACGTTTTCATCGAGACTAAATGCTGTCTCTCAAGCACTATTTACTTCGCTTTTCTTTCGGGCTAAGCTCTGCCCTTCAATTCACAAGACTAAGGTCTGTCTTGTCAGCATCATATTACTGCATTTCATGGGCTGAAATATCGCAAACTTATCTAAAGGCGTCATCGTTCGGAGCCACTATCTTCATGGTTTGAGAACATCATGTCATCGCCTGATGATCTCTCTTAATTTTGCATATCATTATTCAAAGGCGTCATCGTTCGGAGGCACCATCCTCATGGCCCGAGAACATCATTTCATGCCCTGCGAATCCTTTATAAAACAATTCATGGCCCAGGACATCATGGTCTGAGGACATTATCCTTAACCGTCCGAAGACAACATTCATAGTCCGACGAGAACTTGCATCATGTTTAAATTTACGCACAATATGCCCTTGTATTGTTTTTATTTGCAGGTAACCCGGCAAGCGACGGCTATCCTAGAAGGAGCGGTCCCGCTCCAGTTCCCCTAACCATTCCTTTAAACCATTCACTCATCCATCCCTATATGTTATTTCCGTTCTTGTAATAACCCCATCAGTATACTTTGCCGATGGGTCCGGAACTAGATACGGCCCGATTCTTGTATAACTGCCACGACCCAAAAACTATTAAGGTCGTGATGGCACCGGACACCACTGTCAGGCAAGCCAACTATCTAATAGTTGAGTTAATTCCTGTTTTAACATTTTCGAGATCATTACCTCTCACTTTATTATATAGTAACTGAATAAAATCCGCTTAAGTAATTACGATAGTCTAATATTCCATTTTTTTAATAAGATACATCCCAAACATATCCCAGAACCCGGCGTCACAAGTGCATGAGCGAACTTCTAAGAATTTGTACAAATACTACCATGCCTGTCTGAAATACAAGTTGGACAAGGACTTTGAAAATGAAAATACAATACATAGAGGAAGTCTCTGCCGGCTGCGGGTCGTCTCCGGGTGATGCAGCTCGTCTAAGTCTCCAAGTCCACCACAATGCTGTGAGGGTACCTGTGCAATAAAAATGCACAGCAAGTGTAGCATGAGTACGAAAACAACTCGTACTCAGTAAGTATCCCGCCTAACCTCAGAGAGGTAGTGACGAGAGGTCGAATTAGACACTTGCTAGAAGTCGATTTAATAAGGATAAAGGGAGTCAATGAGCATGAATATCACAGAAGGTTTAACAAGTAATGATAAGAAACAACAACTACTTCTCACATTTCTTTTCCAACTTTAAAACCTTCGTCATTTCAGTTGCAAATCTCATAAAACCCAGGCAAGATCACAAGAAGTACACAGCAAATATCATGCGCAAACAATGCCGAGGGTCGAACGGCGCGGACCAACAATAATAAATGTGCACTGCCGAGGGTCGAACGGCTCGAACCATAGATGCATCTATCTGCCCCGCGCGAATCGATCATGCGACGCGATTATACATAAATACAGGGTTACCCTGCTCGCGAATCATACATGCGACTCAGGCACCCATAGATACACATATTCACACAATAAGTCCACATTTTTATCAAGAAAGCAGTTACCCAGGAAAGTGGTAAAATTCTCCTTAAAAGAAGACAAAAAATAGCATTTAAATCTTTGTTTTGAAACTCATTTGCCAAGTTTAATAATATCAATAATATAACTTTATCAGGAACACAATTAACCACGGAGGAATCAATTCCCTTTCTAAATGATTAATAAAGGTACACACTAGCCTTCTTAGGAAATAAATTACCAATTCAATAGCATTATCAGTCTAATATTATTGGCAGGATCACATGACAACACGTAAGGCAAGCTAGTGGGTCCTAGGCTACCCGGACAAAAGCATATTAGTAGCTACGAACGGACTCCCGTCACCTCGTGCATACGTAGCCCCCACAAATAAAATATATATTCATTTAGTTCACCTATAGGGACAATTCCTACTCACAAAGTTAGAAAGGAGACTAACCTCGCTCCGAAATTCCATAACCGGCTTCCAAGTCCTTCTGATGACTCCAATTGATGCACAACGTCCCAAAACTAGCAAAATAACGGCAAACCAATGAAAATATACTCTAATACTTGTTAAAAATTTAAATTATATAAACTCCCAACTCCGCTCAAAGAATTAACCAAAATGCCCTCGGGCCCCGCGTGCCCGGATCCCGAAATTTCCTGAAGATAAACTCTACCCATAGTCGTACTAACTCAAACATACAATTTACTCTAATTTTCATGCTCAAATTCGTGGCTAAAATCCAAAATACCGAATTCTAGGTTTTTTTCAAAATTCCATATTATCCACAAATTCCCATACTGAAATCCGTACCTAGACCATGCATTTAACTTCAAATGGAGTTGGAATAACTTACCTTGTAATCCTTGACGAAATTCCCTCCTTGAGCTCTCCACAATCGCCTATACCAAATGAAAATAGGAGAAGAAATGATAATATTCTCGTTTTTAAAACAGTCCGCCTAGGCTCATTTCCGCACCTGCGGTCCGTATCTCGCACCTGCGCTTCCGTAGGTGCGCCCAAACTCCCGCACCTACGGCTTCCTCAGCTCCATCCAAAACTCGCACCTGCGGCGTCAAAGCCGCACGTGCGTCCAAAGCCTCGCTGGTGCGGTCACACCAGATGACAGCAACTTCAGCCCTTCTTCAAACTCCAAATTTGATTTGTTAACCACCCGGAATCCACCCGAGGCCCCCGGGACCCCGTCGAATTTCACCAACCTGTTCCAAAACATAATGCGGACTTGCTCGAGGCCTCAAATCACATCAAATAACGTCGAAACAACGAATCGCTCTCCAATTCAATCTTTATGAACTTAGAAATCTTCAACTTCTACATTCGATGCCGAAACCCGTCAAATCACCTCTGATTGATCCTATAGTTTTCACACAAGTCATATTCGGCATTACGGACCTGCTCCAACTTTCAGAATCACATTCCGACCCCGATATCAAAATTTCCACTTCCGGTCGGATTTCTCAAAAACCTTCAAATTTCTATCTTTAGCCAAATGACTTCAAAAAAAATCTACGGACATCCGAATTCACTTCCGATAGCGCTCCCAACTCTTGAATCACCATACGAAGCTATTCCCAAACTCAGAATCCAAAACGGATATCAATATCACTGAAATGCGCTTCAAGCCAAACTTAGGAAATTCCTTCAAAAATGTTGACTTCCACAATATACGCTGAAATGCTCCTGGGTTTTCCAAAACCCGATTCGGACATACGCCCCAGTCCGAAATCATCATACGAACCTGCTGGAACCTTCAGATCCTGATTCCGAGGTCGTTTACTCCAAATTCCATTCTTAGTCGATTCTTCCAACTTAAGGCTTCTGAAATGAGAATTTTCTTTCCAATTTGACTCAGAACTTCCCGAAATTCAATTCCGACCACACCTACAAGTCATAATATCTGAAACAAAGTTGCTCATGACTTCAAACCGCTGAACGACGCGCTAGACCTCTAAACGACCGGTCGGGTCGTTACATTCTCCCCCACTTAAATAGACGTTCGTCCTCGAACGTCTATTTAAGTGGGGGAGAATGTAACGACGCGCTAGACCTCTAAACGACCGGTCGGGTCGTTACATTCTCCCCCACTTAAATAGACGTTCGTCCTCGAACGTGCTAAGAATTGCTCTTGAGTTATCTAAAATCACTGTCTAACACCTCGTGCACCTGATCATGCCACCACAACCCAGTTGAGCACATTAGCTTGATCAAATCTGAATATATCCTCTCTTATCCATACAATAAGCCCAGAACCCAGTTCCAACACTTGAAATTTCTCTGCCAGGCCTGTTTCTAATATATGAACGCCGTATCAACTACCACACGAGGCACCAGAACACAACTCCGTACCTTTGCTGAATCAACACCACGCACCGCATAAGTCATCATCTAGCCACCATGACATTCCCTGAACTTTAACAACCAAAATTCTACGAATTTGATGCTCCCAATGCACCTTATAATATATATACATATATCCTGCTGTGATGCTGACGATACCACCACAACAAAGGAGATGTGTAGAAATTCCTAACCAGCTGCAGAGTTAACCAATCATTGAATCTTGTCTCTTGACTCAGATCAGCATCTCATTATGAACAAAATAATGGTAATTGTCATTTAATACATTCCGCGTAATCTTATCGCACTGATCCCTGATCCAATAATCTCGTCTCACCCACTATGAACTGTTCAGACAACAAATCATCCCAGATATGACCAACAGTCTCACATGATGCCACAATGCACCAATAGGCCACAATTCGAACATGATACATAAGGAAATGACTCAGGAAAGGACTACTCAACTCTTGCAACCAATATGGACTTTCCTCAGAAAATAGGAAATATAACATAAGAAAAATAAATATAGGGAACCGTACTCATCATCACACTATTGAGGCGGGCAACCCGATCCAAATAACATACCCGTGGCCGCGTGCCACCCGGTCCCATCATAAAATTCACATAAGGAGATATACACGGAGCTGAATTTGCTCACTATTACAAATTACTCAATACCGGTCGCAAGCACACTAAGTGCATAATATCACTATGGGGAGACTAATAGAGACATATGCTACAAAATTTAAGCACAACTGAGGTGCGATATATATATATATATATATATACTCTGAATCTCAAGAGCTCCCCTGCTCACACAACATCATTATTACGCGGACACTCAACATATAGGAATTTATCAAGCCGTTCCGCAACTCACACATCCCAATCATAATATTACCTGTAATTGACGAAGACGAAACAACATCTGATGTTCCAACATCCCTCCTTGAGGAGCTCTATACTGTAGTGAACACATCTAACCCGCATGAAGCCCATAGTCCTGTTTAAATCCATTCACATACTTCAAGCCGATTCCGCTCACACTGCACTAGGCTAATAGCTTCCCCTTGATCCATGATAACTCATTTCTTATCCTAACACCTAAGAGCAACCATCATAGCCGGGACAACACCCCACAATCCACAGCCAACTGAACCGAACGCATTCCAGGCATAAATTCTCAAATGAGCAATATTGCACTTCCTTATACTTGGTCTAGATCTTCAATCAATCAGGTGACCACATATCACACTTATGCAATCTTCCCACGGTCACGCTTCCACGACCTTCCACACAAGGCAACAAGTTTGCACATCCACACCACCGTCCACACTAACGTTGTAAAACAATTCAAGAACCCATAACAAGAATACAAAGTGTCACGACCCAGAATCCTAATCCAGGTCGTGATAGCGCCCAACGACGGGGTTAGGCAAGCCACTATGAATTACACTAAGTGTTACCCTTCCCATTTGATTAAACAAGTCAATATTTACCAATTTTAAACAGTTAAACATGATGATAGCTTGATATGAAGATAAAAGCATAACACTACATGACAAAAATAAAGCATATGTATGCCTATACAACCCGAAACCCAAAATATACACTACGCGTGTGCCAGGAACTAGTGTCACGAGTGTCATGGTCATACTAACGGAATATACAAAGGACAATAATATATAAAAATCCACAGTCTGGATGAAACAGACGGGGAAAATAACAAAGTAAATGAAACTCCATGGTGCTGTTGGGGATCGCCAGAGGAAGCAGCTCACCGTGAAGTCAAGTCCACTGGCTCAGGGTCTATCTCCGGTACAATAACCAGAAGCACCGGCCTCAGAACCTGTACAGTTAAGTACATAAGTGTAGCATGAGTACATATTAAATAAATATGTACCCAGTGAGTATCCCGCCTAATCTCGAAGAAGTAGTGACGAGAGGTCGAATCGATACTCACTAAGGTTCAACAGAAATAACATATGATAGAATATATTGAAATACAGTAGGCATGTCAAGAAATAAGCAACAAGTACATATCAAGAGCGGAAATCCAAACAACTACTGAATTAAGAAATAATGCACTTTCAAGGGTAGGACCACCGAAACGAAACAATAATCACGAAGTCTTAGATCCGCTGTGGCGTACTACCCGCTCCCATAAGGTACCTTCTGAACTCGATGTTGCATACGGCCCGATCCCATATGTGTACAATACCTCTCAACTCCGCCGTGGCGTACGGCCCGATCCCATATATATTACAAATACTTTTCAACTCCGCCATGGCGTACGACCCGATCCCATATATATTTCAAATACTTTTCGACTCTTCCGTGGCGTATGACCTGATCCCATATATATTTCAAATATTTTTTGACTCCGCCGTGGCGTACGACCCGATCCCATATATATTTCAAATACTTTTCGACTCTGCCGTGGCGTATGACCTGATCCCATATATATTTCAAATACTTTTTGACTCCGCCGTGGCGTACGACCCGATCCCATACAGGCATAATCACTCTCAAACCTGCCGTGGCGTACGACCCGATCCCAATATCTTATAATACTTACTTTCCATAACAAATTCCTTTCGATTCAACAATTTTCCTAAAGCCTCAGTAGGACAATACTATACGAAACATGATCTCATAGTACATATGGCGTCACAATGAATCATATAAAGCATTAAAAGGAAGCATATAAGGCATTACGAGGAAGCATATAAGGCATTACGAGGAAGCATATAAGGCCTTACGAGGAAGAATATAAGGCATGATGTGGGCCTAACTACCTGGACATAACAATGATAGCCGCTATGTACGGACTCTCGTCACTTGGTGCGTACGTAGCCCCCAAACAATATACACATAGCATATACATTACCTATGGGGATAATTCCCTCTTACAAGGTTAGAAAGGAGACTCACCTCGTACCAAATCTACCCCTCGAACCATAATTGCGCCCGAAACTCCAAACTCTACATCCGAGGACTCGCAACTAGCCAAAAGGGGTACAATTAAATCAATGCATGCACAATGTGGGAAGTTATCTTAGTTATTAAATAAAATCGCTATTCTCGAAGAATTCCCAAATTCCAATCCCGGTCCCGCATGTTCAAATTCCGAAAATTCTCGAAGGGATCACTCACCCATAGCCTAAGGATCATTATGGTGTGATTTCTACTTGAATTCATGGCTTAAAATAGAAAATCACAAAACCCTCAAGAGCCCTAAAATTACTACCTAATTCTACGATTTTTGATAATTCAGTAGGGAATTTAACTAGGAATTGTTGTTTGAAACTAGTAAAATCATGGAATTTACTTACCTCAATAACAGTGGTGGAAGGTTCCTTGAAAAGCTCTATAAAGACTTGTGGAGGAAGATGAAAATGGAGGAAATAGGCTAAGTCCCGTATTTAATAAAACTGCCCAGGAATTCTTTCACTGCGATCGCGACAAGGGCCCTGCGATCGTGAAGGCCAACTGGCCAGACCTCTGCGATCGCGGCAGAGGTCCTGCGATCGCGAAGGCCAACTGGCTAGACCTCTACGATCGCGGCAGAGGTCCTGCGATCGCGAAGAGTAACTGTGCCCGGCCCTAGCTTGGCACTATGCGATCGTGAGGATGGGGCTGCGATCGCGAAGGCATGGAGTCCAGCCTTCCACGATCGCGAAGAGGAAGCTACGATCACGAAGAACAATCAGCAGTCCAGCCCAATTCCTTCTCCGCGATCGCGACCCACCTTATGCGATCGCAGAGAAGGAAACCAGACAGCAAAAATCTAGTTTTTCCAGCTTAGCTCCCGGGGGTCTAAAGCTCACCCGAGCCCCTCGGGACCCTGTCCAAAAGCACCGACAAGTCTGTATTCATGATACGGACTCGCTCAAACTTTCGGAACGCGAAAAACAACAACGAAACTCAGAATTCAACCCCAAAAGGAAATTGAATCAAGCTTAAGAATTTAAGATTCTATAATTCATTACAATGCGCCGAACCGGCCTATACTACTCGGAATGATTTCAAATTTTGCAGCCAAGTCGTAAATGACATAACGGAACTATTTCCAGTCTCGGAATATCATTCGGACCTCGGTAACATAAAATCACATTCCAAACCAAATTTCAAATTCTATGAAAATCATCAAAACTTCATTAACTCTAAATTTCCCATTTTGATCTGAAACCTGTCTAATCAAGTCAATTTCGTACCAAATTTTACAGATAACTTAAATAACACATATTGAACCTGTTCCAGGCTCCGAAACCATAATACGAGCCCGGTAGCACATGGTTCACATCGAGGTTCATTTTCATAAGCCTTTATTATTTTCAGAAAACAATTTTCTTTAAAATTCATTTCTCGGACTTGGGTCCTCGGAATTCGATTCCGGGCATACGCCCAAGTCCCATATTTTCCTACGGACCTTCCGGGACCGCTAGATCACGGTCCGGGTCCGTTTACCAAAAATGTTGACCAAAGTAAACTTTATTCAATTAATTATCATAGATTCAACTCTTTATCAAGTTTCCACATATAGGCTTCCCGGCTACGCGCCCGGGTTGCGCACGCACATCGAGGTGAGATTAACGGAGGCTTTCGGGGCCTCGGAACACAGTCATAATTAAATTTACATAAGATGACCTTTTGGGTCATCACACAAAGCCTCTTTCACCAAACACCGATCTCCGGTGACACTGAAGACAACACCAGTTTCCTTGCCCATGCAAGCTCATGACATCCTTGTCAACACTGAATCGCAACCCTGATCCTTACTTCCAGCTACATACTGTTTACTACACCTAACGCCAATATGGGATTGCGCAAGAATTCCATCATAACTCCCGAACCACTAATAGGGGGAACACTTCATCATATTGAAACCATTTACTTACCTCAATTCAAGATAACCATAGCAACAAACAAGTGAATTCTCACAATCATGATACATACAAATCCTCAAGTAGTAGTCTATACCACCATAACCCTTCCGAAATCTGCCTACACCAGACAGGCCATAACACTTGAATGCTTCCAAATAAAATCTATTACGGCGGCCGACAAGCCTCACACACACCGGCACAAACCACACGCATAACTTAATCACATTGAAGGAACTGATCACTGTCGCACACGTGCCATTCCAACCATGGCTAACCAATCTATCTTCTTTTAATCGCCTCAGAAACAATAGTAACCCCATTCAACTCACAACCAACTCAAACCTCACTCATCCCGAGTGGCCTTGACTCACGAGACCATGGTATCTCAATATTACAAACCGTCTCATACCCTTCTGATAATATTTCTACACCCCGGAGTTTACTTCTCTCACTCCCCTAATACTATCATGCATGCTGAAAATATCATAGAACACTCCAACCATTTTCCCTTTCTCAAAAATTATACTGCAAAAGCTCGATTTTTAATCACACTGCTGCCTGAAACCCTTAAACACCGCATTCTTAACCTTCGAGTTTGCTAGGACTGCTATTGAGAGTCACCCACTCTGACTTGGCCTCGAATACAATCAACTCCAAGGCTCTTCTAGCACACGAACACCTTTTCAATGAAGCACGTTTGAGTCACTACCCTAACAACTCGCCTATGCCTTAAGCATAAATTCTGAATCTTCCAAAGCCTAACCCTGGTCCAATAGGGCCAACTTTTAAACACATTTATCAAATCCCATGCATAATAACCATTTTATTCCTTTCCCCTTAGCTGCAATAACTTGCCAATACGCCGATAATCTGCAACCCCATGAGAAGATAACCCTACCACCTAACTGCAGGTGTTTGGACTCCCCCACTTAGCCCGAAGCTACTCCTTGCACCACTCTAGACCGTGCTGAGATCCTTCCTCCTTTGTTAACATGATCTTGCTCAACCGATCCGTCCAGTTCTTCTGAATTCTCCTGTTAGCATTCCCTAAATGCTCAAATTCTCTAGCACCATTCACACATTTTGCCTCCTACCGAATAGCCACTAGGATCCCTTGCAGAAACTTGCCAACCACACAACCGCTGACCTACTCATGGGAGATAACCCACCTGTAGAAATCACCAACTAACACCTTCCAACGACGTTGTACTGCACACTCTCTACAACATCAACACCCCATCCTAAACTTGTTCTCATTCATCAACTTTACCAGTCCGTCCGCTCCTCATGGACATCTACTAAATGCGCTACAATATCTTCAAATTCATCGCCACATTGCATCCTTCTTCATTCCTAATAACTCATCTCTGTTGTATCCAACCTTCCACCGAAATAACCCACATGTCAACTTAAGCTCGTGGACCCAATCACCGTCCACTAAAACTCTCAAATCACTCCAAACGTTTCCTCAAGATAGGCAGCTGTCTTACCACTGAACTCATATGCTACGCTGCCACTCTCTCACTTTAGTTAAACTCATTCCTTTAAGCAGCTACCCGACTTCCGTCTCTCATGCCTAGCATTTTAGAGATTTAGCCGCCACCTGACACTTCTCACGTGTCTTCCTTCATCTCATGCTTCTCAATTGCGGCCTTAATTCAATATCATTCTTCGCAACACATGAACCAGCAGATCCCCATAACTTCGACTCCCCGACGATCATCTTTCTCGAGCTGCCTTCCATTAGGAATACTCCTTCAATACTTGAACCACCACGCACCACAGTCTATGAAAGCCCCTTTTTTCAATACTACTTCACAACACTATGGCCCAATGCAACTGAAGAACCATACCGCCGACGAACTTAACACATTCTATTCGATTGAAGATGGAGATATCACATCACAGGTGAAACTCCACCTCGCTTGATAACACCAAGTCTTATCACTTTATCCCCCAGACTTGAACATTCGTAGTCCAGCTGCCCTTCCTCCGCCAGAACTAAAAAACTGAACTCTTGAAATTACGCTCTGAGAAGACATCCCTTCAAGTCATTCATTACCCAGGCATATGGGCAAGCATTCTACAATCATATACACACCGCGTGATAACCAATCGTAAGTATCTCATCAACCTGAGCATAGTCTCCAAGCTCTGAGGAACACAGCTACTGAGCTGGAACAACATAATATCCTCCCGTAGGGCGACAACAACAGCCCAATCAACTATGTACGAAAAACATCACACACCATATCCGTAACACCATCACGATTTCCTCAAATTCTCGATTTATAGAAAGCGCTTCGCGACGTGTAAGATTAAGAAGGAAGAAACATAGGCATAAGCTTTAAAGGAATGAAATCGCACGATGATGAATCAAGAAGGGAAGTACTCCTAACAGCCCCGTAGCCTCTCGAAGATAAGTACAGACGTCTCCGTACCGATCCGCAAGAATCTACTAGACTTGCTCATGACTCATGAGACCTAAGGGAACCTAGTGCTCCGATACCATGTTGTCACGACCCAAAATCTACTAAGGTTGTGATGGCGCCGGACACCACTGTCAGGCAAGCAAATTATCTAATAGTTGAGTTTAATTCCTGTTTTAACATTTTCGAGATCATTACCTCTCACTTTATTACATAGTAACTGAATAAAATCCGCTTAAGTAATTATTACAATAGTCTAATATTCCATTTTTTTAATAATATACATCCCAAACATATCCCAGAATCCGGTGTCATAAGTGCATGAGCGAACTTCTAAGAATTTGTACAAATACTACCACGCGTGTCCGAAATATAAGTTGGACAATGACTTTGTAAATGAAAATACAATACATAGAGGAAGACTCTGCCGGCTGCGGGTCGTCTCCGGGTGATGCAGCTCGTCTAAGTCTCCAAGTCCACCACAATGTTTTGAGGGTACCTGTGCAATAAAAATGCCCAGCAACTGTAGCATGAGTAAGAAAATAACGTCTACTCAGTAAGTATCCCACCTAACCTCAGAGAGGTAGTAACGAGAGGTCGAATTAGGCACTTGCTAGAAGTCGATTTAATAAGGATAAAGGGAGTGGCTGAGCATGAATATCACAGAAGGTTTAACAAGTAATGATAGGAAACAACAACTACTTCTCACATTTCTTTTCCAATTTTAAAACCTGTCATTTCAGTGGAAAATCTCATAAAACCCAGGCCAGTAAGCAGTTCAAAGATCACAAGAAGTACGCAACATATATCATGCGCAAACAATGTCGAGGGTCAAACGGTGCGGACCAACAATAATAAATGTGCGCTGCCGAGGGTCGAACGGCTCGAACCATAGATGCATCTATCTTCCCCGCTCGCGAATCAATCATGCGACGCGGTTATACGTAAATACAAGGTTATCCTGCTCGCGAATCATACATGCGACTCAGGCACCCATAGATACACATATTCACACAATAAGTCCACATTTTTATCAAGAAAGCAGTTACCCAGGAAAGTGGTAAAATTCTCCTTAAAGGAGGTTGAAAAATGGCATTTAAATCTTATTTTTGAAACTCATTTGCTAAGTTTAATAATATTCAATAATATAACTTTATCAGGAACACAATTAACCACGGAGGAATCAATTCTCTTTCAAAATGATTAAGAAAGGTACACTCTAGCCTTCTTAGGAAATAAATTACCAATTCAATAGCATTATCAGTCTAATATTATTGACAGGATCACATGTACAACACGTAAGGCATGCTAGTGGGTCCTAGGCTACCCGGACATAAGCATATTAGTAGCTACGCATGGACTCCCGTCACCTCGTGCGTACGTAGCCCCCACAAATAAAGCATATATTCGTTTAGTTCACCTATGGGGACAATTCCCCCTCACAAAGTTAGAAAGGAGACATACCTCGCTCAGAAATTCCATAACCGGCTTCCAAGTCCTTCTGATGACTCCAATTGATGCACAATGCTCCAAAACTAGCCAAATAACGGCAAACCAATGAAAATACTTGTTAACAATTCAAATTATATAAACTCTCAACTCTGCTCAAAGAATTGACCAAAATGCCCTCAGGCCCGCGTGCCCGGATCCCGAAATTTTCCGAAGATAAACTCTACCCATAGTCTTACTAACTCAAACATACAATTTACTCTAATTTTCATGCTCAAATTCGTGGCTAAAATCCAAAATAGCAAATTCTAGGTTTTCTTCAAAATTCCATATTTTCCACAAATTCCCATACTCAAATCCGTACCTAGACCATGCACTTAACTTAAAAAGGAGTTGGAATAACTTACCTTGTGATCCTTGACAAAAATCCCTCCTTGAGCTCTCCACAATCGCCCATACCAAATGAAAATAGGAGAAGAAATAACAAAATTCCCGTTTTTAAAAACAGTCTGCCCAGGCTCATTTCCGCACCTACGGTCCCCATCTCGCACCTGCGCTTCTGCAGGTGCGCCCAAACTCCTGCACATGCGGCTTCCTCAGCTCCAGCCAAAACTCGCACCTGCGGCGTCAAAGCCGCACCTGCGACCAAAGCCTCTCAGGTGCGGTCACACTAGATGACTGCAACTTCATCCCTTCTTCAAACTCAAAATTTGATCCGTTAACCATTCGGAATCCACCCGAGGCCCCCGGGAACCCGTCCAATTTCACCAACCTGTTCCAAAACATAATTCGGACTTGCTCGAGGCCTCAAATCACATCAAATAACATCGAAACAATGAGTCGCTCTCCAATTCAATCTTTATGAACCTAGAAATCTCCAAATTTTCATTTCGATGCCGAAACCCGTCAAATCACCTCCAATTGACCCCGAATTTTGCACACAAGTCATATTCGGCATTACGGACCTGCTCCGACTTTTGAAATTGATTTCCGACACCGATATCAAAATTTCCACTTCCGGTCAGATTTCTCAAAAACCTTCAAATTTCTATCTTTAGCCAAATGACTTCAAAATAACCTACGGACATCCGAATTCACTTTCGATGGCGCTCCCAACTCTAGAATCACCATACGAAGCTATTCCCAGACTCGGAATCCCAAACGGACATCAATATCACTTAAATGAGCTTTAAGACAAACTTAGGAAATTCTTTCAAAATGCTAACTTCCACAATATGCGCTGAAACACTCCCGGGTTATCCAAACCTGATCCGGACATACGCCCTAGTCAAAAATCATCATACAAACCTGCTGGAACCTTTAGATTCTGATTCTGAGGTCGTTTACTCCAAATTCTATTCTTAGTCGATTCTTCCAACTTAAGGCTTCTGAAATGAGAATTGCCTTTCCAATTCGACTCAGAACTCCCCGAAATTCAATTCCGACCAGACCTACGAGTCATAATATCTGAAACAAATCTTCTCATGACTTCAAACCGCTGAACGACGCGCTAGAGCTCAAAATGACCGGTCGGGTCGTTACAAAAACCAGGGATATGTAGGCAACTCAAAAGCCAGAGTTCGGCCTAAAATCTCTCCAAAGCATTTTGCTTGGTCAAAATAGGCCACCATATCTTTACCCGACAACTCTTTCAACCTTCCCGGGTAAAGAGGGGCAGTTTTTGATACTCAATGTTTCCCAAAATATTTTGAAATTGCATATACACCTTCAAAATCATGCCTTCATAGCAATTTGGTATTTTTCTATAATTTTTCCATATTTTGTTGATTTATTCTTAATTTATCCAGCATTTTATTTCCAATAATTAATTACAAAATTGCATTACAAATGATTTCAAAAACCCTTCTTGATTTAATTTATTATTTAGAGTGGTACTAAGAGCAAGTTATTTCACGATTAGCCAAATTGGCACTCTTTGGCTATAATTGCAATAACTTTGCAATTATAGCCCAATCATATGTTTTATACTATTTTCGTCCAGTAATTAGTCATTTTATATTTTTTAAATATTGTGTAATCATTTTAATTTATTATCTAAGCATAAATTTATTTTATACAATATCAGTTATTTTATAAATTATTTTTAGTTAATTAAAAACTAGCCACCCTTTATTTTGATTTTAGCCTAAATAAACCTAATTCCTAACCCAATCAAATAACCTAACAGACCCCAAGCCCAATTTCTAAAATTACCCGGCCCAATCCGAATTTAATCTTGACCGTTGATCAAAATTGATCAACGGCCCAGATCTCCCCTTTCCATAATTAAACCTAACGACTACCCCCCTTCCCTTCTCATTTCCCCCTCACCCTTCTGTCGTCTCATCTCTCACCTCTCTCTAAATGCTCCCTCTGCTAAACCAAGCTCTCCCTTCTCCGGCCGTCGCCTTGCCGGAAATCATGGTTATTTCACCATGGGTGTCATTGTTTTAAGGCCCTCAAGCAAACCAGAGGCGGTTCAATCATCTCCTATGATCTCATGCATTTTTCCGGCTATCCATGGCCGTCCGAGTAAGATCTTACCACTTCCGGTCAAAACCGTTAATTTTTGAGTTATTTCTCCTTCTCTGGGTTCTCTCTTGGAAACCTTAACTTCTAAACTCTCGATTTTTTCTAGATCTGTAACAGATTTGTACATGTTATGAGTTATTTCAATGTTTTCCTTAAATATTTTTTGTTTTCCCTAAACGGTTCTTCATTTTTTTAAAACTAGGGTTCCTAAACCCTTTTCAAAAACAAGTTTTCCTTTCTGATTTCTAGTATTATCGTATGATTTTCATCATGTTTATCATTATTTAAACATTTTCCCTTTTGGTCTGACTTTTTTTTGCTAAAAACCCTAAGTTTTTGATTTTAGTCCTAGATTCTAAATGTCTTTGATGATACGTGTTTGATTTTCATAAACCTCTCAAGTTTCTATGATTTTACCCTATTTTTTGCTTATTAGACATGCTGATTCTTTGTTTTTCCTGTGCTTGTTCTGTTAGTCCCTCTAATTGCTACTATCTTCTATGAGATTCTTGCTAATGTGATTATTAGAGTTTTTTGGCCCTTGTTCTGTCGATTATGCCATGTTCATTCTGCCAAGTCTTTCAATTATTTGCTATGCCCTATGTGAATCCCTAATTTTGTGTTTCTGATTTTGCCTCATATGAGTCTTTTCTGTTTATATCATTACCATTTGCCACTTTGAATCTTTGAATAATTGTGATTAGTAATTCACTAATTTTGCATAATGTTCTCTACTGATTTTGAGTATTTCCTTAAACGTGTGAATTTTCCATGATTCATGCTGATTTCCTTATTGATTTCCAGAATATAAAAAAATTTCTGCCTTATTTTTACAAATGATTTTGCTGTCAAATTAATTCATATATGCTTTCCTTAAATAGAATTCTGAACTTGGTCTTACTTACATACTATATACATTTACTATACTTAGGCTACTATTTTTATGCTCTACACGATTCCTTTCCTTATTTTTAGCCTGTTTATAACCGTTTTAGCAGTGACTCCTTAATTAAAGGGAGTACTTACAATAATTTGATTCTAATTGATGTTTATATCTATAATTTTGCTGAACTACTATTTTATTACCATATTTCATGCCTGTTTCAAAACTATAAGTACACTTACTCTTGCATTAGCAACACACGAAGAACAGACACTGTTCGAAAACTCTCTCTTACACACAAATATTCTCTTCTGCTCTCTTCTTGGTTACTTGATATTATTAGTCGGTTGTAAGTCAAGACTGATTATTAGACTCTCTTACTCCTCGTACTGTGTTTGCTATCTTCTATACTGGTATTTCCTAAGTTTAATTTAAGCTTCAAAAACAATATGTTTCTTTTGGTACTTCAATTCATCTTGTTCCATATATGTTTTTATTTATGGTTCTGTTATTCAACCTGCAGCTAGCATGTCTAATTTTACTGCTTTATCATCATGACTCTTAATATATTCCCCCCTTTAGACTTAGCATTATCCCCTTTCTTACACACCTCAATGTGACCCTGCTTCACTTATGTTTTTTTCTTTGATTCCTGGTATGAACCCCTCTATGGAAAAACTTTTTGTGATCTTAGTTTCTCTGTAGTCATAAAGTACATGTTGTACCTAAAACCCCTTTAGGATTTCTTTGATTCTAAACTGATGTTTAACCTTGCGTATTGTGTTCCTACATGCTTTATACTTGTCCCCAATCCCTCTCCTCCCTAATTGTGATTGCTGGATTTGTTTCAGTCATTGTTTCTTGCTCTATGTGTGCTGTTTGATTCTGAGATTACTAGGTTGTTTTTCTGATTGCCCTACCCCTTTTCAAACTGTTTTCACTGGTAAACTCTTCTATTGTTCTGTAGAATTTATTTCAAACAAGTCTTATTTCATAAACTATTTTCCAACTCAATCTTTTCGAAACTATGTCAAGCACTCTCACTATACTCTTAGAAAACTAGGTTCTGCCCCTCTAATGTGTGACTGCTTTAGGGTCATTATGTGATCCCTCTGAACTCTGGTACATTAGAGCTGGCCTTTCCACACTACACTTACTCATTATGGTTATGAAAAATCTGGGTGTGAGCGCTGCCCGGGATCCCTTGAGGTCCTTAGGGAACTTTGACACACCTGAATTATGTGAAAGGATGTGAAACACTGTTGGCATTGAGAATTCTTGAGATCTAGGCCTATTGGTAGGCTCCTTATAGTGTCACTTCTTATTTTCTTGTTCCTTTATGTAATTCACACAATGGTCTGTAATAATTTATTTGTAAACAACTATTGGGGATGGATAGTGAAAAGAGAAGGGTAACTATGCATGCCAAAGGGTAGAAATCATGTTATTAGGTTTACATTTCCTATTTGCGCAATAGAACTCATGTTTAAGACCAATGTGTGCAAATCATGCATTAGATATCATGCTTCTTACGCTATATGGATACTGTTTCGGCATATCATTTTGATACTACTGTTATATCACTTACCTGTGTTAGGATAACTTATTAATATGAATAACTATACATGCAATCATGCCTCATAATGTTATAACTATGCTATGCATTTAGAAATCATGTTCTAGGATAAACAACACTAAAATAAACTGTTAGCTTTGCATATTCTGAAACCATGCCTAATGATGTAACTATTGTGCATTTAGAAATCCTGCCTAGGAAATCCTGCATACAAATCACTCTGCATGTTAGAAATCATGTCTTAGGATTTCATTCACACTTGCTCAATTACACCTAGCTAATTACTGATGCATGAGAAAAAAAGGCATAAAACAGTGTTATTCAATCTCTAAAGCAACTGGCAATAATTATGTGTTTCGCAACACTTAGAAAAACATGTTTAGGTAATATAAATTACAACAGTTTTCTTTAATAATTCTGGTAACTATTATACACTGTCCCACGCCTAGGCAAACTAAGGTGATTAGATTGTTAAAAACTGGAAATCTGCCTCTTTTGGTGTATGCTGCCTAATGCTTAACAAGTCTTAAAATCAGTAGGCAAACTGATTAGGGCCCGTTTATGAGTTATAAAAAACAAATCTTCATATCTGTTGTATTCTGATGCTCACCTAGACACCATGTCTTAGGACCCTATTTAAAAATACTGCCCCCCTATTTTTGTTTGAGTCGTGTTGTTTACATGCATTACTTGTGGATGTAAAACTGAGCCTTTGTTTTCTCTTTCTTGTTCCTCATTTACTGAAGTCCTATATGTTTTGCTTGTCGCCTTAGTAATTTTTCCCTTTAAACTTGAGGGTCTGCCTAGAACTGCCCCTATAGGTAGAGGTCCTAAACTCCTCCAGGACCATTTGGAAGGGACGGGTAACAGCACGCAATAGAGAATGCTAAGTAACACTCGCTTAATAACCGCTAAGGGGTGGGAAGGGTAGATATGGATATGATGACTGGTGCGCTAATACCACATGTAGCCCCTCTTTGAGGAGAGATTTGCTTTACCTCCCATTTTATCAGGAGTTCATCCGGTCTTTCATGTATCCATGCTCCGGAGATATCACGCTGACTTCTCTCACGTGGTTTATTTCAGCACTATTCAGTTGGATGAGAAGTTGGGCTACGAGGAGGAGCCAGTTGCTATTATTGACAGACAAGACCGCCAGTTTAGATCCAAAAGAGTTTCTGCAGTGAAAGTCCAGTGGAGGGGCCAACCAGTCGAGGAGGCGACCTGGGAGTCCGGGGAGGACATGTGGAGCAGATATCCACATATATTCAGCACTTCATGTAGGATTCTCGACCCGTTCGAGGACGAACGTTTGTTTAAGGGGGGAGAGTGTAATGACCTGACCGGACGTTTTGCGTATTAGGACCCTTTTTCCCTAGATGAGACTTCCCATAGCGGCTCATTGTTATTTATGGCTTGCAGGGATGGGTGGTTCAGGATTCGGAAGTGTTTAGAGTGCCATAGGAACACTTGGTTACTTAAGATTGGCCTTTTTGGCCAAGTTTGACTTTGGTCAACATTTTGAGAAAATGACCTTGGAATCAAGTTCCCACAATTCTAGTAGCTTCGTATGATGATTTTGGACTTGGGCATATGTTTGGGACGGGTTTTCAATGACCTGGGAGCATTTCGCCGCCAATATAGAAATTAGAATTTCCTTAAGTTTGAAATTTGGTTTGGAACGTGATTTTCTGTTATCGAGGTCTGAATGGAGTTCTGAGACAGGGAATAGTTCTGTTATGTCATTTATGACTTGCCTGCAAAATTTGGTGTCATTCCGAGTGGTATAGGTCGGTTCGGCGCATTGAAATCGAATTCTAGAACTTTAAGTTCAAAGTTTGATTCAATTTGGTTTTTGGGTCGAATTCTTAGTTTCGTTGTTTCTTTTCACGTTCCGGAAATTCAAGAGAGTCCGTATCATGAATACAGACTTGCCAGTTTCTTTGGACATGGTCTCGAGGGGCTCGGGTGAGCTTCGGACCCCTTGGAGCTAATTCCAAAACACTAGATATTTCCTGTCTAGTTTCCTTCTGTGCGATCGCAGGTGCACTAATGCGATCGCATAGGAGGAGTTGGAAGGGGGGAGAAAATGACCTGTGCGATCGCACAGGTCTGTCCGCGTTCACACTTGGTTAGGCTGTGGCCTGGCCCAGCTAATTACTCTCCGCGATCGCAACCCCATCCCCCGCGATCGCATAGGTCTAGCCCAGCTAGCCTTCCGCGATCGCATGCCCCCATCCGCGGTCGCACTGTGGACCTTCAGGGGTCCTGACCATTTGACTTGTGCGATTGCACTGCCCCAGCTGCGATCGCACACAAGGGGCATCTGGGCAGTGTTAGTTTTAAACACGGGAATTGCCCATTTCCTCCATTAGACACCTTGAAAGCTTGGGAAAACTACTCCACGACCTAGCTACTGAAGAGGTAAGTAAATTCTACTCTAGTACTAATTTAATACATGAATTACTAATAAAACTAGCTACTAAATTAGTGGAAAATTTTGGGATTTGGGTAGTAACCTAGGAATTTCGGAAATTTAGAAAATTACACGTCAATTTACTATAAAATCAAGTAAAAATCATATATTAACGATCCTTAGGACATGGGTGAGTGTTTCCTTTGAGAATATTTGAAATCCGAGTGTGCGGGCCCGGGGGCGGATTTTAGGATTTCTTCAAGAATAGTGAATTGGCTAAACTCATAGAAGAAATTCATGTTTTGAATATAATTTGATATATTTACGTATCGATTGATTAGTTTCGAGTCCTTGAGAGGCAAGTTTGGAGTTTCGGGCGCGTTCTTGGTTCGGGGAGTATATTCAACACGAGGTGAGTCTCCTTTCTAACCTCGTAAGAGGGAATTGTCCCCATAGGTGATTTGTATGCTATGTCTAATTGTTTGGGGGCTACATGCGTACAAAGTGACGAGAGTCTGTACGTAGCGGCTATTATTGTTACGTCCAGATAGTTAGACCCACAACATGGTTTTATGAATTTCTGATGTATATAGTATGATTCCTTGAGATTTATGAAATTTGATAAATTGGAAGAAAATGATTATGGAAAGGAAATGTTAGAACTACTTTGTGTGCATGTGATCGCTTCGCAATTTACATTCCGCGAGCGGAGTGTGACTTCCCCCACTCTCATGGGAGCGGGTCGTACGCCATGGGGGATTGAAAGGTGTACTTGTGGTTTGGGCCGTTCGACCCTCGGTAGCGCACAAGTGAGATTATATTATGGTAACAATGCACTTATGGGAGGGGTCGTTCGATCCTCGGCAGTGCATAGATATTATCCTTATGACTCCGACCGGTTGTCTTATTCCTGTGCGCGCATGACTATTTGGTATTGTTTCGTGGATATTGAATTGACAGATAATTTGGGGGAAACAAAAGGGGAAATTGTTAGTCACTTTCAATATTTACTTGGATTCCTGTGCTTTACACATAATTGATATTCACGGTCTTACATGCCTACCATTTTTTTTCATTATACCCTGTTATATTATACTGTTGGACCTTAGTGGGTGTCAAGTCGACCTCTCATCACTACTTCTTCGAGATTAGATGGGATACTCACTGGGTGCATATTTATTTATGTACCCATGCTATGCTTCTGTACTTAATTGTACAAGTTCTAAGGCTGGTGCATCTGGTTATCACACCGGAGGTAGATTCTGATATAGTGGATCCGACTTCACAGTGAGCCGCTCCTCCCGAAGACCCTCAGCATCACCATGGAGTTTCTCTTGTTTATTTTCCCGTCTATCTATTTCAGACAGTGGGAATTGTATATTTTTATCTTTTGTATATCCAGTTAGTATGCATGTGGTACTCGTGACACTAGTTCCTGACACACACGTAGTAGTCATCACAGATTTTAGACTGTATATATTTTTGGCTCACGCCTCCTTACGACTTCTTTTGGATTAAAACTGGTTAATTATCTTTCGACATCATGTTTCAAACTTGTTAACTTAGTATGTGGTGAAATGGTTAATCGAATAAGAAAGAATCCTTAGTGAAATTAGTGTTGGCTTGCCTGACCCCGCTGTTGGGCGCCATCACGACCTGAATTAGGATTTTGGGTGGTGACACTTACTTAGACATTAAATCTTTTCAAAACTTTTGTAACACATGTGTGCTTAGACTACGAATCTTTAAAAACTCTTTACTTGTTTAAACATTAATTGCGTATTTGCTACTTGCTTAAATTCACAAAGTTATTTGGCCGGAAACCACATTTGTGGACTATGAGGGGTGCCTAACACCTTCCCCTTGGGGTAATTTCAAGCCCTTACCCTATCTCTGGTTATCCAAATCAATGTTTGTAAATAACTCTTAATAGGTACCCTAACGCACCTTAATTCGTTAGGTGGCGATTCTTCGAATCCTTGCATACCCCCTTTCCCAAAAGGAAACAAGTTGTCCCGATAATGTCAAGACCCCGACTAATCCGAAAGGAGGAGTTGAAAAAGTGGGCGCGACATGAAGCTCTTCTGTAGACATACCATGGCTTTCCCTACAAGATATGCTAATTATTCATGGGAATCACATCACACGAGATCGCATCCTCATACCTTCCAATAGAGAATAGTAATAACACTCTATTATCTATATTTACTCCTCTCAATATGTAGGGTTCAATATGCTCAACACAATGCAATTTCTATTTCTCAACCATATAAGTGCTAATTGAGTTATAGCCAAACTCTTTGTCAATTCTAAGAGCACATGTCGCGGACATCACTTTACCTCTTATTTGTAAGTTGTTGAGGATATATGCCAGGAAAGTGTTCAGTTCATCTTTGTTGTGAGTTGTGGGGTTTTGTCCCATCTATGAAGGTTGTTCTTGCGTGTTATGAAAGTAAGTAGGCTATTTTGGACCCAGGTAAGGCTATCAACCTAGTTCAGTGCGAGCAGAATCGACTTGAAGCGTATGGGATTTAAACGATATTATGGGCTTCATACGAGTCAGACGTGTTCATTTCAGTATAGCGCTCCTCAAGGAGGGGTGTTGGAATATCAGGTATTGTCGTGTCTTCGTCAAATTCATGTGATATTACGATTTTGCTGTGTGAGTTGTGAAACAACTTGATAATTTCTTATGTGATGAGATTCCACGTAGTGATGAGGTTATGTGAGCTGGATGGCTCGTGAGATTCAGATTATAAATCGCACACAAGTTGTGCTTGAGTTTTGTAGCGTATGGCTCTATTAGTCTCCCCAGAATGGCATTATGCACTTAGCATGCTTGTGACCGGTATTCAGTAATTAGTAATAGTGGGCAAATTCAGCTCCGTGTATATCTCCTTATGAGAATATTATGATGGGACCAGGTGGCACTTGGCCACGGGTATGTTATTTGGATCGGGTTGCACGCCGCAACAGTGTGATGTTGAGCAGGGCTCCTATAATTATTTTTCTTGTGTTTTACTTCCTATTTTCTGAGAAAAGTCCATATTAGTTGCGAGAGCTGAGTAGTCCCTTCCTGAGTCATTTCCTTATGTATCATGTCCGAGTTGTGGCCTATTGGCGCATTGTGGCATCATGTGAGACTATTGGTCGTGTCTGGGGTGATTGGTTGTCTGAGCAGTTCATACTGGGTGAGACGAGATTTATAAATCTGGGATCGGTGTGATAAGATTATGTGAAGTATATTACAGCTCAAATACCAGTATTTGGGTAGTAATGAGGTGATGATTTTAGTCATAAAGGAGAGAATCAATGTTTGGTTAACTCTGCAGTTGGTTAGAAATTTTGCATATCTTCTCCGTTGTGGTGGTATCGCCAGCATTATAGCAGGATGTATATATATATATATATATATATATATATATATATATATATATATATATAATAAAGTGCNCAGATGGCGAATTATGCGGTGCTTGGTACGGATTCAGCAAAGGTACTCAGTTGTGTTCTGGTGCCTTGTATAGTAGTTGATATGGTGTTCATATATTAGACCAGGCCTGGTAGAGAATTTCAAGTGTTGGAACTGGGGTCTGAGCTTATTATATGGATAAGAGGGAATATCTTCAGATTTGATCAAGCTAATGCGCTCAACGGGGTTGTGGTAGCACGAGCACGTGCACGGGGTGTTAAACAGTGATTTTAGATAACTCCGGGGTAGTTATTGGCACATTCGAGGATGAACGTCTGTTTAACTAGGGGAGAATGTAATGACCCGACCGGTCGTTTTGAGCTCTAGCGCGTCGTTCAGCGGTTGGGAGTCATGAACAACTTCATTTCAGGTATTATGACTTGTGCCTATGGTCGGAGTTGAAACTCAAGAAGTTCAGAGTTAAATTGAAAGGAAAATTCTCATTTCAAACTCCTTAAGTTGGAATAATCGGCTAAGATTGGGATTTTGAGTAAACGACCTCGAAATCATGATCTGAAGGTTCCCGCAGGTTCGTATAATGATTTCGGACTTGGGCGTATGTCCGGATCGGGTTTTGGATAACCCGGGAGCGTTTCGGCGTATATTGTGGAAGTCAACATTTCTGAAGGAATTTCCTAAGTTTGGCTTGAAGCGCATTTCAGAGATATTGAAGTCCGTTTGAGATTCCGAGGCTGGTAATATCTTCGTATGTGATTCTGGAGTTTGGAGCGCGATCGGAAGTGAATTCGGATGTCCGTAGGTTATTTTGAAGTCATTTGGCTAAAGATAGAAATTTGAAGGTTTTGAGAAATCCAACCGGAAGTGGAAATTTTGATATCGGGGTTGGAATCCGATTCCGGAAGTTGGGGCAGGTCCGTAATGTCGAATATAACTTTTGTGCAAAATTTGGGGTCAATCGGATATGATTTGATGGGTTTTGGCATCGGATGTAGAAGTTTGAAATTATATGTTCTTAAAGATTTGGATTGGAGAGCGATTCGTCGTTTCGATGTTGTTTGATGTGATTTGAGGCCTCGACCAAGTCCGTGTCATGTTTTGTGTCAGGTTGGTATGATTGGACGGGGTCCCGGGGGGCCTCGGGTGGATTCCTGGTGATTAGCGGATCAATATTCAAAGTTTAAGAAAAGCTGAAGTTGCTGTCATCTGGGGTGACCGCACCTGCAGGGTTTTGGCCGCAGGTGCGGAGCGGCAGGTGCGGCCTTGGGCGCCGCAGGTGTGAGATCTTGGTGGCTTGGCTGGGAGCGCAAGTGCGATGTAATTTCCGCATCTGCACCTGCAATCTGTGGGGGCGCAGGTGCGAGTTTGGCTGGGGAATGAGGAGGCCGCAGGTGCGGGGGTTTGGGCGCACCTGTGGGATCGCAGGTGCGGATATTGGCCTGGGCAGAATGTTTTTAAAACGGGAAGATTTTCATTTCTTCTCCCATTTTCATCTTGGCATGGGCGATTGTGGGGAGCTTCAAGGAGGGATTTTCGTCAGAGATCACAAGGTAAGTAATTTCTTCAAGTTTTTGAGTTAAATACAAGATCATTACATGGATTATATATGAGAAATTTTGGGAAAATTTGGAATTTTGAAGAAAACCTAGAAATTTGGTAATTTGTATTTTAGCAACGAACTGAGCATGAGTATTTGAGTAAATTGTAAATTTGAACTAGTAAAGCCGTGGGTAGAGCTTATCTTTGAGAAATTTCAGAATCCGGGCACGTGGGCCCGAGGGCATTTTGGTCAATTCATGGAGCGAAGTTGGGAAATTATATATTTTGGATTTTTTTACGAATATTAGAGTATATTTTCATTGGTTTACCGTTATTTGGAAAGTTTTGGGGCGTTGTGCATCAAGTGGAGTCGCCGGAAGGGCTTGGAAGCCGGTTATGGATTTCGGAGCGAGGTAAGTCTCCTATCTAACTTTGTGAGGGGAAATTGTCCCCATAGGTGAACTAAATGAAAATAAGTTATTATTTGCTGGGGCTACGTACGCACGAGGTGACGGGAGTCTGTGCGTAGCTAGTGTTATGCCATGTCCGGGTTGTCTAGGACCCACGATCATGCCTTACTTGTTGTCCTTGTGATTTTATCAATGATATTATCCTGGTGATATGATCGAGTTAGTAATTGAATATTTAAAAAGGTTAGAGCTTATTTTCCTTAATCAATGGAGAAAAGAATGGATCCTTCCTTGTATAATTGTGTCCCAGATGAATCGGTGATATTAAAACCCTTTTGAACTTGGCAAATGAATTTTCAGAAATGATTTAAATACTATCTTCATGTTCACCTAAAGAGAATCTTATTATTTTCTTGAGAAGTTGTTTTCTTGAAAAAAAATGTGGATTTATTATGTGAATACGTGTACCTATGAGCACCTGAGTCGCAGGTATGATTCGCGAGCAGGCTAGCCTTATTATTGTTATGTTTACCGCGTCGCATGATCGATTCGCGAGCGGGGAAAATAGATGCATCTATGGTTCGAGCCGTTCGACCCTCGGCAGTGCACAGTTTATTATTGTTGGTCTGCGCCATTCGACCCTCGGCACTTTCTTGCGCTTGATAAATGCTGCTTATTTTCCTGTGAGTTATACTTGTTTATTGGCCTAAGGAGTTTTGAGTTACCAGCTAAAATGAAGAAGAATTGATGTGTAAAATGTGAAATAAGTTGATATTTCTTGTCTCTGCTCATTATTTAATTTCCTATGATACTCATGCTTAGCACCTCACTTGATTATAGTTAATCGACCTTTAGCAAGTGTCTAATTCGACCTCTCGTCACTACCTCTCTGAGGTTAGGCAGGATACTTACTGAGTACACGTTGTTTTCGTACTCATGCTACACTTGTTGTGCATTTTTTTGCACAGGTACCTTCATAGCAATATGGCTAACTTGGAGACTTAGATGAGCTGCATCATCCGAAGACGACCCACAGTCGACAGAGTCTTCCTCATATGTATTGTACTTTATTTTAAAAGTTCTTGTCCAGTTGTATCTCGGACAAGCTTTGTATAATTGTATAAATCCTTAGAAATTGCTCATGTACTTGTGACACCGGGTTCTGGGATGTATTTGGGCTGTATTTTTATTAAATTGAAAAACAAAATAGACTGTTGCTTTTACTTAAATGGATTGTAACTTGTTACTATGTATTAAAGTAAAAAGTAACGATTTCAAAAGTGTTAAAAACAGGAATTATTTCAACAAATGAAGGATTGGCTTGCCTGACTGTGTTGTCCGGCGCCATCACGACCTTAATAGATTTCGGGTCGTGACAGAGTTATAGCTCACCTCCTTTCACTATAACAACTTGTTTGAAACATCTTGAAGAAAAATTATAAGAATTATATCTCTCTCAAATTTGGCTTTTTCCTTCTAATACTCACACCTCTCTTGCCTTTTCCACTCAAAGAAACTCTTGGTTGTTAATCTTTAGATTTATTAATAAACCTTACTAGTCACAACCCTTAGTAATTTTAGAATATGGAGTTTATAAAAATAAAAGGAAAGTGGAAGACCAAACCTAGAAAGAATAAGAATTGGTTAGTTCAAAAAGAAAAAGGAAAAAATTTTAAAAACCCAAATCCCACAAGAATAAGGAAAGTAGTTACATTAATCTTCAAGAACTAGGATCCCCTCTTTTTGTTTCCTTTCTTGACTTGGAAACCAAATAATACTTGAATTCTAAAAATAATAATGAGCTAACACTTTTTTCGTTGATTTTCGTTTTTTTTTTGTTTTTTTGTTTTTGCTCAAGAACCTCCCAAGATTGTCAAGATTGAAATATTGATTAGCCTATTGTAACGACACAGCCGGTCGTTTTGCGTATTAGGATCCTGTCCTTTAAATGAAACCTTCCATAGGGGCTATTCGTGCTTTATGATTTGCGGGAGCGGGTGGCTCAGGATTTGGGAATGGTTTGGGTGATTTAGGAACACTTGGTTCCTTAAGGTTGGCCTATTTGGCCAAGTTTGACTTCGGTCAACATTTTGAGAAAACGACCTCGGAATCAAGTTCTAACAGCTCCAGTAGCTCCGTATGATGATTTTGGACTTTGGCGTGTGTTCGTCTCGGGTTTTCGATGACCCGGGAGCATTTCGGCGCCCGAAATGGAAATCAGGATTTCCTTATATTTGAAATTTATCTTGGGACGTGATTTTATGCTATCGAGGTCCGAACTGAATTCCGGGATCGGGAATAGTTCCGTATAGTCATTTATGACTTGTCTGAAAAATTTGAAGTCATTCCGTGTAGTATAGACCCGTTCGGCGCAATGAAGTGAATTCTAGAATTCTTAAGTTCTTAAGTTGATTCAATTTGGTTTTGGGGTTGAAATTTGAGTTTCGTTGTTGTTTTTCATGTTCCGGAAGTTCTAGCAAGTCCGTATCATGAATACACACTTGCCGGTGCTTTTGGACGTAGTCTCGAGGGGCTCAAGTGTGTTTTAGATCCCTGGAGCTAAGTTAGAAAAACCAGAAATTCTGCTATCTGGTTTTCTTCTCTGCGATCGCAAGAGGTGAGTTGCGATCGCGGAGAAGGATTTTGTTGGGATGGTGATTGTTCTCTGCGATCGCAGCCTCCCCTTGCGATCGCAGAGGTCTGGGTTCCACAACTTGGCGATCGCAGCCTTTTCTCGCGATCGCATTGAGCCGCATCTGGGTCGGGTGAGTTTGTTCTTCGCGACCGCAGAACCTCTGCCGCGATCGTAGAGATCAGGCCAGTTGGCCTTCACGATCGCAGGACACCTATGCGATCGCATAGTGTCGAGTCTGGGGGCCGAGCACTTGTTCTTCGCGATCGCAGGACCTCTGCCGCGATCGCAGAGGTCAGGCAAGCTGGTCTTCGCGATCGCAGGCCTCAGGTCGCGATCACATAGAAGCATTATCTGGGCAGTTTAGATAATACGGGAGTTGGCAATTTTCCACTATTCCCACCTTCTTCCTTGAGATTTTGGAGACATTTCAAGAGAGCTATTCCACCATTGTTGTCAAGGTAAGTAAAACTCAATAATATTTCTAGCTTTAACATCAATTCCTAGTTAAATCCCCATTCTAAATCCTAAAATTTATGAAATTGGGTTGTAATTTAGGGATTTTGGGAATCTTATGAATTATCCATTTTAGCCATGAATTATAGCAAGAACTTGCATAATTATGATCCTTAGACTCCGGGTAATTGATTCCTTCAAGAATTTTCGAAATCCGAACGTGTGGGCCCGTGGTCGAAATTCCAAAAACCGTCAAGAATGCTTAATTTTGGGATTTCTTATTAATTCTCCTTCTTTGAGCTTAGAATTGATTCAATTATACTATATTTGGCTAGTTGTGAGCCGTCGAGTGTAGATTTCGAAGATTCGGGCGCATCCTTGATCCGAGGGGTGATTTCGTCGCGAGATGAGTCTCCTTTCTAACCTTGTAAGAGGGAATTGTCCCCATAGGTGTTCTATGCATTGTATGTCTATGTTTGGGGGCTACGTGCGTACCAAGTGATGAAATTCCGTACGTAGCAACTACTATTGTCACGTCCGGGTAGCTTAGGAGCACAACATGCCATGTATTCTGCCTTAAATGAACTATATGCTTAGATTCATGCTTTTATATATGTTACTGTTTCCCTGAGCTGTCATTTACTTAAATAATTGGAAAGGATTGTGGTGAGATGAACTTTACATTCTGTGTGTGCATGTTATCGCTTCGTAATTTACATCCTGCGAGCGATATGTAATTTCCTTCACTCTTATGGGAGCGGACCGTACGCCACGGCGGATTTATAGTGCACTCTTGGTTCAGGCCGATCGATCCCCGGAAGTGCACCGGGATTTAATTAAGAATGCACTTTTGGTACGGGCCGATCGATCCCCGGGAGTGCATGGACGAAGTTACACTATGATATGATAGGACTACATTTAGACGCACTCTTGGTACGGGCCGGTCGATCCCCGACAGTGCGTAGGCAGGATTATTGGTAAGCATGCACTCTTGGTACGGGCCGGTCGATCCCCGGCAGTGCATATCTATTTAGACGCACTCTTGGTACGGGCCGGTCGATCCCCGACAGTGCGTAGGCAGGATTACTGGTAAGCATGCACTCTTGGTACGGGCCAGTTGATCCCCGACAGTGCATAGCTATTTAGACGCACTCTTGGTACGGGCCGGTCGATACCGGGCAATGCTTAGGCAAAATTATCGGTAAGAATGCACTCTTGGTACGGGTCGGTCGATCCCCGGCAGTGCATAGCTATTCTTCCTCATGACTCCGGCAGGTTGTCTTACCCCTGTGTGCGCATGTCTGTTGGGTACCGTTTTTCCTGATTTGTGATTTGACAGATGTTTGGGAAGAGGGGCAGGTAAGTTGTTATTGCTTTCAATATTTATTTGGAAACTCTGTACTTTCTTTGCAACTGTGGTGCACTGTTTACATGTCTACTGTTTTCCTTATATCCTGTTTTATACTATTACGGTTGGACCTTAGTGAGTATCGGGTCGACCTCTCGTCACTACTTCTTCGAGATTAGACGGGATACTCACTGGGTAAATATTTATTTATGTACTCATGCTGCATTTTCTTTTCTTCTGTACTTGACTGTACAGGTCCGAAGGCTGGTATACCTGATTATCAGGCCGGTGCTAGATATTGATTGCGTTACCATACTTTACGGTGAGCTGCTCTTCCTGGCAACTTCCTGACAGCACCCTGAAGTTTCTTTTGTCATGTTCTCTGTCTATTTCATTCAGACTGAGGCCCTGTATTTATTTTTAGTCATTGTATATCCAGTAGTTGCCCGTGACACTCGTGACACTAGTTCCTGGAACACACGTAATATGTATTTTGGGTATGGGCTGTGTATCTATATATGTTCTTCGGTTTGGCCCTATGCCTTTATATTTTCATGATTTTAATGTAGTATCATGCTAACATTATGTTAATTGTTTAAAATTTGTAATTTCCGACATGTTTAACCAGGCAGGGAAGGGGTATCATCTAGTGTCTTCTATATTGGCTTGCCTAATCCCGCTGATGGGCGCCATCGCGACCTAAATCAGGATTTGGGTTGTGATAACATGGTATCAGAGCCTTAGGTTCACGTATTCCCACGAGTCACGGGCAAACCCAGTAGAGTCTTGCGGATTAGTACAGAGATGTTTGTACTTATCTTCAGGAGGCTATAGGGTGTTAAGAAACTCCTCCTTGTTCAGATCATATCGTTCAATCTATGATGTACTCAAATTGATCTTCTACTCTCTCACAGATGGTGAGGACGCGTGCTTCTCATGTTCCTGATCCAGGGGAGGCCGCTACCCCCGCCGCTCGAGGCCGTGGTAGGGGCAGGGGTAGGGCTCCTGTTTGAGGTAGGGGACGAGGGCGTCCCAGAGTTATACCAGTTGCACTGCTTGAGGATCCTATTATCGAGGAGCAGGATGGGTTTCCTCCATTTGCTCCTGCTCCAGCGGATTTTATGACGGCGCCGTACGCCACGGCGGAATTGAAAGAAATTGTGAAATATATGGGAGCGGGCCGTACGCCACGGCGGAATTGAAAGAAATTGTGAAATATATGGGAGAGGGCCATACGCCACGGCGGAATTGAAAGAAATTGTGAAATATATGGGAGCGGGCCATACGCCACGGCGGAATTGAAAGAAATTATGAAATATATGGGAGCGGGCCGTACGCCACGGCGGAATTGAAAGAAATTATGAAATATATGGGAGCGGGCCGTACGCCACGGCGGAAATGAAATGAAATTTTGAAACATATGGGACTGGGCCGTACGCCACGACGAGAGTGTAGAAAGTACCTTATGGGAGCGGGCCGTACGCCACGGCGGAAATGAAATGAAATTATGAAACATATGGGATCGGGCCGTACGCCACGACGAGAGTGTAGAAAGTACCTTATGGGAGCGGGCCGTACGCCACGGCGGATCTAAGAATTTGTGATTTCTGTTTCATTCGGTGGTCTTACTCTTGAAAGTGCTTTATTGTTTAAGTTCAGTGGTTGTTTGGATTTCTCTGCTTTTAGTATATGTACTTGTTGCTTATTTCCCTGACATGCCTACTGTATTTCATCATATTTTTATCACATGGTATTACTGCTGTACCTTAGTGAGTATCGAGTCGACCTCTCGTCACTACTTCTTCGAGTCTAGGCGGGATACTCACTGGGTACATATTATTTAACATGTACTCATGCTGCACTTTCTTTTCTTTTTTGTACTTGACTGTACCGGTCCGGAGGCTGGCACGTCTGACTATCAGGCCGGTGCTAGATATTGATAGCGTGGTCATACTTCTCGGTGAGCTGCTTTCTCGACGACTTCCTAGCAGCACCCTGGAGCTCTTTTGTTATATTTCTCCGCTCACTTCATTCAGACGGAGACTCTGTATATATTGTAGTCATTGTATATTCAGTAGTTACCCATAACACTCGTGACACTAGTTCCTGGCACACACGCGTAGTGTATATTTATATTTTGGTATTTTGGGATGTATATCTATGTGTGCATTTATTTCGGCTTGTATCGACTAGGATTTCACTTCTGCTCAAGGCTAGTATCATGTTTGTCGTTACAAATTGGGAATCTTTGACTGTTTAACTAGATGGGAAAGGTATCACTTGGTGTAATTATTGTTGGCTTGCCTAACCCCGTCGTTGGGTGCCATCACGGCTCGGATTGGGATTCTGGGTTGTGACAATTAGGATCCCCTTCCTTTAAATGAAACCTTCCATAGCGGCTATTCGTGCTTTATGACTTGCGGGAGCGGGTGGCCCAGGATTTGGGGATGTTTTGGGTGATTTAGGAACACTTGGTTCCTTAAGGTTGGCCTATTTGGCCAAATTTGACTTTGATCAACATTTTGAGCAAACGACCTCGGAATCGAGTTCTGACAGCTCCAGTAGCTCCGTATGATGATTTCGGACTTGGGCATGCACCCGGGAGCATTTCGGCGCCCGAAATGGAAATCAGGATTTCCTTATATTTGAAATTTGGCTTGGGATGTGATTTTATGCTGTCGAGATCCGAACAGAATTCCGGGACAGGGAATAGTTCCCTATAGTATATTATGACTTGTGTGCTAAATTTGAAGTCATTCCGAGTAGTATAGACCCGTTCGGCGCAATGAAGTGAATTCTAGAATTCTTAAGTTCTAAGTTGATTGAATTTGGTTTTGGGGTTGAATTTGGAGTTTCGTTGTTGTTTTTCATGTTCCGGAAGTTCGAGCGAGTCCGTATCATGAATAAATACTTGTCGGGCTTTTAGACGAGGTCCCGAGTGGGCTCGGGTGTGTTTTAGACCCCCGGGAGCTAAGTTAGAAAAACCAGAAATTCTGCTATCTGGTTTCCTTCTCTGCGATCGCAGGAGGTGGGTTGTGATCGCGGAGAAGGATTTTGCTGGGCTGTTGATTGTTCTCTGCGATCGCAGCCTCCCCTTTGCGATCGCAGAGGTCTGGGTTCCACACCTTCGCGATAGCAGCCTTTTCTCGCGATCGCATTGAGTCGCATCTGGGCCGGGTGAGTTTGTTCTTCGCGACTGCAGGACTTCTGCCGCGATCGCAGAGGTCAGACCAGTTAGCCTTCACGATCGCAGGACACCTATGCGATCGCATAGAGTCGAGTCTGGGGGCTGGGCGCTTGTTCTTCGCGATCGCATGTCCTCTGCCGCAATCGCAGAGGTCAGGCAAGCTGGTCTTCGCTATCGTAGGCCTCAGGTCACGATCGCATAGAAGCATTATCTGGGCAGTTTAATTAATACGGGAGTTGGCCATTTTCCACCATTCCCACCTTCTTCCCTGAGCTTTTGGAGACATTTCAAGAGAGCTATTCCACCATTGTTGTCAAGGTAAGTAAAACTCCATAATTTTTCTAGCTTTAACATCAATTTCTAGTTAAATCCCCCTTCTAAATCCTAAAATTTATGAAATTGGGTACTAATTTAGGGATTTTGGGAATCTTATGAATTATCCATTTTAGCCATGAATTCTAGCAAGAACTTGCATAATTATGATCCTTAGACTCTGGGTAATTGATTCCTTCAAGAATTTTCGAAATCCGAACGTGTGGGCTTGTGGTCGAAATTCTGAAAACCTTCAAGAATGCCTAATTTTGGGATTTCTTATTAATTCTCCTTCTTTGAGCTTAGAATTGATTCAATTATACTATATTTGGCTAGTTGCGAGCCGTCGAGTGTAGATTTCGGAGATTCGGGCGCATCCTTGATCCGAGGGGTAATCTCGTCGCGAGGTGAGTCTCCTTTCTAACCTTGTAAGAAGGAATTGTCCCCATAGGTGTTCTATGTGTTGTATGTTTGTGTTTGGGGGCTACGTGCGTACCACGTGACGAGAGTCTGTACGTAGTAACTACTATTGTCACGTCCGGGTAGCTTAGGACCACAGCATGCCATGTATTCTGCCTTAAATGAACTATATGCTTAGATTCATGCTTTTATATATGTTACTGTTTCCCTGAGTTGTCATTTACTTAAATAATTGGAAAGGATTATGGTGAGATGAACTTTACATTCTTTGTGCGCATGTTGTCGCTTCATAATTTACATCCCGCGAGCAATATGTAATTTCCTTCATTCTTATGGGAGCGAGCCGTACGCCACGGTGGATTTATAGTGCACTCTTGGATCGGGCTGGTCGATCCCCGGCACTGCACCGGGATTTAATTAAGAATGCACTTTTGGTACGGGTCGGTTGATCCCCGACAGTGCATAGACGAAGTTACACTATGATATGATAGGACTACATTTAGACACACTCTTGGTATGGGCCAGTCGATCCCCGGCAGTGCGTAGGCAGGATTATTGGTAAGCATGCACTCTTGGTACGGGCCGGTCGATCCCCGGCAGTGCATAGCTATTTAGACGCACTCTTGGTACGGGCCGGTCGATCCCCGATAGTGCGTAGGCAGGATTATCGGTAAGCATGCACTCTTGGTATGGGCCGGTTGATCCCCGGCAGTGCATAGCTATTCTTCTTCATGACTCTGGCCGGTTGTCTTACCCCTATGTGCGCATGTCTGTTGGGTACCGTTTTTCCCGATTTGTGATTTAACAGATTTTTGGGAAGAGGGACAGGTAAGTTGTTATTGCTTTCAATATTTATTTGGAAACTCTGTATTCTCTTTGCAACTGTGGTGCACTGTTTACATGTCTATTGTTTTCCTTATATCCTGTTTTATACTATTACGGTTGGACCTTAGTAAGTATCGAGTCGACCTCTCGTCACTACTTCTTCGAGATTAGACGGGATACTCACTGGGTACATATTTATTTATGTACTCATGCTGCACTTTCTTTTCTTCTGTACTTGACCGTACAGGTCCGGAGGCTGGTATACCTGATTATCAGGCCGGTGCTAGGTATTGATTGCGTGACTATACTTCACGGTGAGCTGCTCTTCCTGGCAATACCCTGGAGTTTCTTTTGTCATGTTCTCTGTCTATTTCATTCAAACTAAGGCCCTGTATTTATTTTTAGTCATTGTATATCCAGTAGTTGCCCGTGACACTGGTAACGCTAGTTCCTGGCACACACGTAATTTGTATTTTGGGTATGGGCTGTGTATCTATATATGTGCTTCGATTTGCCCTGTGCCTTTATATTTTCATGATTTTAATGTCGTATCATGCTAGCATTACGTTAATTGTTTAAAATTGGTAATTTCCGACATGTTTAATCAGGAGGGGAAGGGGTATCACCTAGTGTATTCTATATTGGATTGCCTAATCCCGCTGATGGGCGCCATCGCGACCTGAATCATGATTTGGTTCATGACACCTATGCTCTGATACCACTTGATAACAACACGATAGGGGTCCAAGAATTGTTAAATAAAATCAAGACACGTGCGGAAACTAAAAGAAAATAAAGAAACAAAACAAGACGGAAAATTTAAGATAGATTGAATTCAAGAAGTCTATCCTTGAAGTTGAATCCTAACAACAACAATTAGCTAACGAAGAACTAATTGCCTTTGGTAGAGACTTAAAAACAAGAGATAGATTGTGAAACCCGATCCTTTAGAATAACAAGAACAACAATAAGCCTAAACTTATCACTCTTCTTGAATACCTAGAAGTGATCTAAGATTTTGAAAGAATTTAATCTTACCACATTAAGTTGAGTCTTGAAGGTTAAAGAATATATCCAAGAGTAGCCGCACACAAGAGTGCAAGAAAAATCTCACAATTTTTATTAATATTGTCTATAATAATCTTAGTCTAAAAACAAAGAAGACAACCTTCATATAGAGAGGGGGTCATGAAATTGTACCTAAACAATAAGGAAATAAAGTTCTAAACTACTTTGGACAACAAGTCCAACTACCTTAGGAAAAGGAAAATACTAGGAAGCAAAAACCAAGTCATTCTTGGAAAGTACTTCCAACAATCTTAGGAAAAGGAAAACATAACCTTAACTAACTAGGGAAGCAATAAATATAGTCCCCTAATATATGGAAATATGTCCCAAACTAATCTTGGATAGAATCATGAAAATATGAAAATCTTGAAGGAAATTTGCAAGCAACTAGGCACCAACTTGCACTCAACATCTAGCACGACTATTGTAACCTTCTTGGACATCAAGTAAATCCTCTTCATGCTATAAAAACGTGGCTTTATGTAGGACTTCATGGGCTGCAAGTTAGGACACATTTTAGGTGCCAAATTGGTCCAACGGTGGCCTGATTTGGACCTTCTTGAGAGGATGTTTCTTGGGATGTAATCCACCTCTTCTTGGACATGAATTTGGGACATAAAATAATTATGACACATATATAACTCATATCCTTTATCCTTAAGCTCTTCCTCCCAACTAACAACTTCTTTAATCGCTCCTGAAGTCCCATATTTTGCAACTTTTTAGCTTGAGATCTTGTTAAAGGCCTTCTTTGAGATTACAACGATTCATCCTTGTCCTTGAATATATTTTAGCATACTAGGATGCAATCATTTCCCTCTTCATGAAGAAAAATCGTCCTCGAATTTCGACCTTGCAAGAAAACGAAGACATGCACTAGTAAATGGCATCCACTAATCTGAAAAAATTGTAAGAATAGCAAGATAGTGACCATGTGTCCATGTCACGATCCAAATTCCCAACCATAGGGACCGTGAGGGCGCCCAACACCACACTTGCTAGGCAAGACAATGTTAGAATTCGAGTATCTAATTCCCATTGATTATTTTATTAAGCATCAATAAATAAATTTAAAATAAACTAAATGTAGATAACTTCCACAAATAAGAATATTAAACAATTAAATAAAAACGAACCACGAGCTAATTATATAAATATATCTAGAACTACCCCAGAGTCTGGTGTCACAATTCACGAACTACTAAAGAATACTACAAATACTGGCTGAAAGAAATAGTATAACTGTTCTGAATACAATAAAACAGCGTATGTAAATTATGAGAAGACTCTCGGGATCTGCGAATGCCAGAAGGTGTACCTCGTGTCTCCAAATGAATAGGAAAGTTGCTCGAACTAGTCTACTGATGACCGGTACCTGGATCTGTGCAAAAGAGCACAAAGTGTAGTATTAGTACAACCGACCCCGTGTACTGAGTAAGTGCCGACCCTAACCTCGACGAAGTAGTGACGAGGCTACGACGGGGCTTTAACAATATAAACTGTAACAATACTATATAAAGCAAGGACGAAATCAAAACAAACAAATAAACAAGTACTTAAATAACAATGTCACGACCCAAATTCCCAACCTTAGGGATCGTGATGATGCCTAACACCACACTTGCTAGGCAAGCCAATGTTAGAATTCGAGTAGCTAATTTCCTTTGATTATCTTATTAAGCATCAATAAATAAATCTAAAGTAAACTTGATTTAAATGATTTCCAAAGATAAAAATAATAAACAATTGAATAAAAATGAACCATGAACTAATTATATAAACAGATCTACAACTACCCAGGTCTGGTGTCACAATTCACGAACTACTAAAGAATACTACAAATATTGGGCTGAATGAAATAGGGTAACTGTTCTGAATATGATAAAACAACGTTTATGAAAATAGGAGAAGACTCTCGGGATCTGCGAACGCCGGCAGATATTCCTCGTGTCTCCGAATAAATGAATAGCCGCCCTAAATATCTCTACTGCTGGTCGGTACCTGGATCTGCACAAAAGAGTGCAGAGTGTAGTATCAATACAACCAACCCCATGTACTGAGTAAGTGTCGAGCCTAACCTCGACGAAGTAGTGACGAGGCTACGGCGGGGCATTAACAACATATAACCTGTGACAATAACATATACAATAACGCAATAAAATAATTCTACAATTCAAGAAAAGAAAAAAATATATAACTGAGACAATAAATATAATGCAAGAAGGAAATCTATACGAATAATTAAGTACTCCAACAACAATGAAATAACTCATTCGCTTTTTCCAGGCCTCAGCTATAACCAACTCTCAAATAATTTCCATGTTTCCAACTTTAACTTTAAATAAAAGTAGTGCCAAAATATGAAAAATAATAATATAAAATAGTAAGTTTTCAAATCTTTGTTTTTCTTTGAAAATCAGTAAAAATATAAATGTCCTCCCTTATCGCTCCTTGTTGCGGCGTGCAACCCGCTCCCACCTGTCCACCTTTATTGCTCCTCCCTAAATATATCACCCTTATTGCTCCTGTTGCGGCGTGCAACCCGATACCACCTGTCCACCCTTATCACTCCTTGTTGCGGCGCTCTCCCACCAGACATATCATATCAATTTATTCATAAATTTCACAATTCAGGCCAAGCCTTTCACAATACTTTTATTTCCACAATTTCAAACAGAAAACTGTATAGCTCGTAAGCTTTAACCAATATCATTTCACAATAAAACCAACCAGAATATATGTAAACACCGTAACGCTGTCCACCCAGCTCAATCTTTATGTACCATGATAAAATCAGAAGAACAACCAACACTTTTAATACACTTGCCACAACAATTGGCAACAATCAATTGAAACCAAA
>ML288504.1:858-20326 GCA_005239495.1 Nicotiana undulata
GAAGAGGCGGGGAGGTGTTGGGGGGGATGAGATTTTTGTTGAATTATGACCGAACCCATAGGGCTGCCTACGTATCCCCTCTTAAATGGGAATTAGGTCAGGCGTAGTTCAATTTACATCATTTTAGAAAAACGCATAAAGCATTACACATAGTATCGTTTGACTGCATCTGAATTGATTGGCTTTGGCCAAACTTCCCCATCCATTTCTGCAAGTATGAGAGCTCCTCATGTCAGTACCCAGTGAACCATGTATGGACCTTGCCAGTTGGGAGAGAATTTCCCTTTGGCTTCATCTTGATGTGGAAAGATCCTTTTCAACATTAGTTGCCCCGATGTGGACTGTCTTGGCTTGACTCTTTTGTTGAAGTCTCTGGACATTCTGTTCTGATAAAGTTGTCCGTGAGATACTGCATTCATTCTTTTTCCGTCTATGAGGACTAGTTGCTCATAACAGCTCCTTATCCATTCTACATCGCTGAGCTCAGCTTGTTGTAAGATTCTTAAAGAAGGAATCTCCACTTCGGCAAGAATAACAACTTCGGTACCATAAACCAATAAGTAAGGAGTTGCCCCGGTTGATGTGCGGACTGTGGTGCGGTATCCCAGTAAGACAAATTATAGCTTTTCGTGCCACTGTTTGTGTTTTTCTATCATCTTTCTCAATATCTTCTTGATGTTCTTGTTGGCGGTTTCTACAGCTCCATTCATCTGAGGTCTATAGGCTGTAGAATTCTTGTGCTTGATCTTGAAAGTCTCGCACATGGCTTTCATCAGATCACTGTTGAGATTGAAGCTGTTGTCGGTGATGATTGATTCTGGAACTCCAAATTGACAAACAATACGGTCGCGGACAAAGTCTGCCACGACTTTTTTAGTCACTGGTTTGTAAGATGCTGCTTTGACCCATTTGGTGAAATAATCAATAGCTACTAGGATGAACGTGTGTCCATTTGAGGCGGTAGGATCGATCGGTCCAATGACATCCATTCCCCATGTGGCAAATGGCCATGGTGAGCTTGTTGCATTGAGCTCATTTGGGGGAGTTTTATCATATTTGCATGTACCTAACATTGGTAGCATTTCCAGACATACTGGATGCATTCCGTTTCCATGGTCATCCAGAAATAACCGGCTCAAAGTATCTTCTTTGCCAAGACAAACCGTTCATATGTGGGCCACAGGTCCCAACATGTGTCTCTTCAAGTAATTTGGAGGCTTCCTTTGCATCGACACATCTCAATAATCCCAAATCGGGGGTTCTCCTATACAGGGTTGCTCCGTTGTGAAAGAAATTGTTGGACAATCTCCGAAGCGTGCGTTTCTAAGTATGATTTGCATGATCTGGATACTCTCCCTTTGTTAGGTATTCCTTGATGTCGTGGAACCATGGTTTTCCATGTACTTCTTATTCAACATGAGGCACAATATGCCGACTGGCTATGGATTTTTACTGGAATAGGATCAATGAATTTCTTATCTGGATGTTGTATCATGGATGATAAAGTGGCCAGTGCATCGACAAACTCGTTCTGAATTTTGGGGACGTGACAAAACTCTGTCTTTGTGAATCTCTTTCTCAATTCCTACACATAGTGCAGATATGGCAGTATCTTGGAGTTCTTGGTAGCCCATTTTCCCTGTACCTGGTGTATTAGCAAATCTGAGTCACCAATTACCAGCATCTCCCGAATATTCATGTCAATGGCCATGTTGAGTCCTAGGATGCAGGCTTCATACTCTGCCATATTGTTAGTCCAAGGGAATCTGATTTTGGCAGATACCGGGTAATGTTGGCCAGTTTCCGACACCAAGAATGCTCCAATACAGACTCCTTTGAAATTGGTTGCCCCGTTGAAGAACATTCTCCAACTGTCACATGATTCTACAATGTCTTCTCCTAAGAACGACACTTCTTCATCGGGAAAATACGTTTTCAGGGGATCGTATTCTCCTCCTACAGGATTCTCGGCAAGATGGTTTGCTAATGCCTGTCCCTTAACCGGTTTCTAAGTCATATAGACGATGTCAAACCCCATCAGCAGGGTTTGCCACTTAGCTAGCTTGCTAGTGGGCATGGGCTTCTGAAAGATGTACTTCAAAGGATCCATCCTTGAAATGAGGTATGTTGTGTAGGCACAGAAGTAGTGCCTCAACTTCTGGGCTACCCAGGTTAGAGCACAACAGGTATGTTCCAGTAGAGAATACCGTGCCTCGTATGGAGTGAACTTCTTACTCAGATAATATATAGCCTTCTCTTTCTCCTTGTCTCGCCGTGCTGCCCTAAAACGCAGCCAAAAGCTCCATGTAGCACTGCGAGGTAGAGTAGCAAGGGTCTACCTGGGTCTGGCGGTACCAATATTGGCGGTGTTTATAAGTACTCCTTAATTCTATCGAAGGACTTTTGACAATCCTCGGCCCATTTGGTCGCAACATCTTTCTTTAACATCTTGAAGATTGGTTCACATATGACCGTGGACTGGGCTATGAACCGACTGATGTTGTTAAGGCATCCCAGAAAACTCATTACATCCTTCTTATTTCTTGGTGGTGGCAAATCCTGGATGGCCTTGACCTTTGATGGATCCAATTCTATTCCTCAGCGGTTGACGATGAACCCAAGCAATTTTCCAGCGGGAACCCCGAATGCACACTTGGCGGGGTTCCACTTCAGGTTGTATTTCCGCAATCTGTTGAAGAAATTCCTCAGATCTGCTATATGGTCGGTGGCTTTCTTGGACTTGATGATGACATCGTCGACATATACCTCGATCTCTTTATGTATCATGTCATGAAAGATAGTAGTCATAGCTCTCATGTAAGTGGCCCCAACATTCTTTAGGCCGAATGACATCATCTTGTAGCAGTATACTCCCCACGGTGTAATGAAGGCCATTTTCCTAGCGTCTTCTTCGTCCATCCAGATCTGATGGTAACCGGCGAAACAATCCATGAATGACTGAAGTTCATGCTTGGCACAATTGTCAATCAGGATGTGTATGTTTAGAAGGGGAAAATCACCCTTTGGATTGGCCTGGTTGAGATCCCGGTAGTCGACACAAACCCTAACCTTTCCATCCTTCTTAGGCATTGGCACGATGTTGGCTAAACATGTTGGATATTCAACCACCCTGAGGACCTTGGCGTTGATTTGTTTGGTAACCTCCTCTTTGATTTTCAGACTCATATATGGCTTGAACTTTCGGCGTTTCTGCTTCACTGGTGGGCACATTGGATTGGTCGGCAACTTGTGAGCCATAATGGATGTACTTAGACTAGTCATGTCATCGTACGACCATGGAAATATGTCTGCATACTCTTTCAAGAATTGTGTGTATTATTCTTTCTCTGACGGTGACAGGTGGATGCTGATGCGAGTTTCTTTGACAGTCTCTCAATCTCCCAGATTGAATACCTCAGTTTCGTCCAGATTTGACTTAGTTCTGTTCTCAAAATCCTCTACTTCTCTGACAATTTCATCGTGTACGTCATCCTCTTCTTCCGAATCACTGTCCTTTTGTTGCGTTGCCTCATTGCATGTCACAGTCATTGGTTCATCGAGACAGGAAATAGTAATGCTGTATAGATAAAAGTAATGAGAGAAAATGATAATAATAAATACTTATTCATTAAAACGTAAAAGCGATTTTCGATAATTCAAACAGATGTTTTTGGAAAATTGGGGATTTTATTGGAAAACAACAATGCGAAAGGAAATCATTAGCAAAAATAAAATAAATAATGCTTGTTCAACCTTGCTACCCCAGGACTCGTCGGGCCTGGATGGTCTGACAGTCCAATTCTTGAGGAATGTTCCCTTGCTCACAGCTTGGATAGTAGGGACTTCCTCCTCCTCCTCCTCAATAATAACACAACAGTCCACGTCTTTATCTTCCAGGAATAGATTCTTCAAGGCTGCTAGTGCTTCTTCTTCTTTTGACCCCCATATGATGTCAGCTTGCTGGAAGGTCTGCTCTAAATGTGGTATAGGCCGTTCCAATGGATAGTAGGGATCGCGCCATGGTGGAGACCAGTTTTTGTACTCTTGCCAAGTATATTTGTATCCCAGCCCAAAAGTGGTGCCATGGCGCTTATGTTGTATCGGTTTGGAAATCCCCTTAAGATTCTTGCCGAGCCCTTTTCCAGGCTCGTACCCGCTCCAGTTCAATATGCTCTCGATCTTACTATCCCACCACTTGTCCTTGTCTATTGCGTTGACCAACTCGATGTGGTGGTAGGTTTCTCCACCCAACCTTCTCCTACCCTAAACTACCAGGATGGTCTGACGGTTGTAGATAAGGTTGCTTCCATCTCCATGGATGATTACTTCTTGGTGGTTCCACTCAAATTTCACTGCCTGATGCAATGTCGATGCCACGTCCCTGGCGGCATATATCCATGGTCTTCCTAATAACAGATTATATGACGCGGATACATCTATCACCTGAAATTCAACCTCGAACCATGTAGGTCCCATTTGCAGACAAAGACTGATTTCTCCAATGGTGGACCTCTTAGAATCGTCGAAAGCCTTCACATTCATGGACCCTTCTCTTATATCGTACAATCCTTTGCCCAATCTTTTGAGTGTTGTCAATGGGAAAATGTTGAGGCTGGATCCTCTGTCGATTAGAACCCTGGTAATGAAATAATCCTCACATTGCACAGTGATGTGCAGTGCCTTATTGTGACTTAGCCCTTCAGGTGGCAGCTCGTCCTCATGGAAAGTGATCTTATGACTTTCCAGCACCTGTCCTACCATGTTTTCCATTTCTCCACTGGTGATGTTATTAGGCAATATGCTTCATTCAACACTTTTATCAAAGCATTCCTATGCGCTTCCGAGTTCTGTAGCAATGACAAGATGGATTTGGGCTGGAGTCTTGTTCAACTGATCTATGACTGAATATTCTTTGGCTTGCACCTTTCTCTAAAGATCATCTGGACCTGTTTCAATGATGGGCGGACTGTTGGAAGCATGTTTTCTAGACTCTGCCAAGTGTTCAGGTGTAATGACCCTGTCGGTCCTGGTCATCCCCTGTGCGGCACCAACTTCTTCTATCTTGACCTTACCTTTCCTTCTTGCTTCAGCTATGTAGTCCCAAGGTACATCATTAGTGTTGAAAAGCGGAGGGGTTGGCACTGTCACTATAATTGGTGCGGATACCTCCACTTCAAACGGGACAGGTGCCGTGGCTGGTGGATTTATTTCTATCTCAAACGGCACAGATGCGCTTGCAGATGGTGCCATTTCAAACTTGAATAGGACTGAGGCAGCTACCTCAATATCTCTTGATGGCTGAATCTGGACTATGATGGGATTAAGTGTGACCGCCGGCTTATTTGGGTCATCACCTTCTTTGATCAATCCGATCGACCTCTATGGTTCCCATTATTCCTCTATCTCTATCATGTTGATGCCTCCACCCCTGCGTTCTTGGAGTGAATTATTGTCACGCCCCCTTTTTCCCCAAGCTCCTTTCGGGATCGGTCAAGGGTTTATGACATTGGTTGGGACAACTCATTCCTTTTGGGAAATGGGTTTGCAAGTTTTGAAGAGTCGCCACCTAACGAGTTAAGGTTAGGGCACCTATTGGGGGGAGGGGTTCATTTACAAACAAGTTTGTTAACTAGAGATAGGGTAAGGGCTTGAAATTATCTAAGGGGAAGGTGTTAGGCACCCCTTAGAATCCACAACTGTGGTACCCGGCAAAACAACTTTGTGAATTTGTACAAGTAGCAAGTAAGCAATTATTGTTTTAAAATAGTAGATGGTTTTGAAATATTTGCAGTCTAAGCACACATATGTTACTAAGTTTGAAAGTATTTATTAGCTAAGTAGATTTTGAAAAGGATTATAGTCTAAACATGCATAATGGATGTCCTAGGTTTATTTGTTATATGGATCACATCAATGCAATACCCGGTATGTCACTCATCAAAGAGGGGCTACACGTGGTATTAACGCACTGGTCATCTTATCCACATCTACCCTTTCCCACCCCGTAAAGGTAATTAGAGCGAGTGTTGGTCGATGACCTCTATTGCATGCTGTTACCCGTCCCTTCCTAATAGTCCTTGGAGGAGTTTAGGACTTCTATCCTAGGAGGGAGGTTCTAGGCAGACCCTTAGGTTTAAATGCAAAACACTAAGCGACAAACAAGAAACATATAGGACTGCAATTAAGGGGGATAGACATATAAACATGAAAAGGCTCAAGTACCTCCACAGATAAGGCAAACAAGCAGCATGACTCAAAAACAACTAAAGTCTTTTGATTCAGCTCCTAAAACATGGTATCTAAGTAATAATAACAAAGAGGTAGATTTGTTTATAACTCAGAGAAGAGGTCTTAATCAGTTTTGCCTAGAACCTGTTGATAATTAGGCAGTGTACATAGAAAGGGCGTATTCCCAATTTTAACAACCTTAATTGCCTAAGGCTTTCCTAGGCATGTGATAATGCTCAGCAGTTATCAGATTTTTTTAAAGAAGCTGTTACGAGTTATTTTGCCTAACATGCTGTACCTAGGTGTGCACCAAAATGCAGAATTACTATAGTTGTTTGGGTAAGACAGTTTTTATTCCTTTTTTCCATGCATTAGTAGTTAACTTAGGTGTAGAACATGCTATCTAATATGCACATGCAGAATGAGTTGTATACAGGATTCCTAGGCATGATTTTCTAAGTGCATAAAGTTACAATATTTGAACATGCTTCCAGAATATGCGACGAGCGTGAGAATGACTTATTTATTATCCTAGGCAGAATTTCTAAGTTTACCATAATATTATAGTAACATTAGGCATGTTTTACATGAATAACAAGTTTTAATCTTAGAGAATGATTTTCTAAGTGATAAAGATAATGCCATAATAAGATGGTAAAACAGTAAACATGGACCTAAGGAGCAGGATATTTGATGCACGATATGCTTGCATACATCAGTCCTAAGCATGAATTCTAGTGCACATGTAGGAAATGTAAACCTAGAAACATGGCATCTACCCTTTAATAAACTACAACATGCATATTACACTTCACTTTTCACTATCCAGCCCTAGAGTTGTTTACAAATATTATTACAGACCATTGGGCACAAATTACATAAGATATAAAAGAAAATAAGAAGTTATGCTATAGGGAGCCTACTGATAGGCCCAGAATCTCCAAAAGGCCTCATTGCCATTTGATTCAAAAACTTTCACATGATCCTGGTGTGTCAGAGTTCCCTAAGGATCTTAAGGGATCCCGGGCAGTGCTCACACCTGGATTCATAACCAAATTTGAGTAAGTGTAGTGCGAAAGGGCCAGCCTTAGTATGTCTGAATTCAAAGGGAGCTCATAGGGTCCCAAAGCAGTCACACACTAAAGGGGCAGAACCTAGACTTCTAAGAGTATGTGAGAGTGCTTGATATAGTTTTAAAAAAGAATTGAGTTGAGGAAACAGTTTGAAAATGATCCATTTAGAATTAGTTCTTGAAAGTAAACAATAAAAGGGCTTAACTCTTATTTGAAAATAGTTTTGAAAGGAGGGAGGTAGTACAATTTCAGAATCAAAATAACACACATAGTTCAGAGAAGCAAACAACAACAAGGGAAAGGGATTGGGGACAAGTAATTCACATGTAGGAGCATATTTACACACACGTGGACATCAGAGAAAGCACTTCAGTCTTAAACTGTCACAACACATTCTGTCATAAATGTTCATGCCAGGTGACTAACATCATTAGATTGAGGGATGCTAAACAGGTTCATTCATTAGGTTAAGGGAAGGGGTTCAGGATCACTTAGCAGCTAGGGGGTCATGCACACATGTTAATAATGTACTGGGGTAAGGGAGTAAGGCAAAATTGTAACAAACGAATAGGAGAAGCAGTAAACATGCTAAAATAAGGGGAAAGGGAATCACATAGGCAGAATAGATATGCTAGTTACAGGGTAAATAGTAGAACCACAAGTATAAGCACAAAAGGAATAAGAGAAAGTGCAATACGAACATAAACATGTTGTTTTGGATGCTGGAAATCAAATAGAAGACATACCAGTCAAGAGTGAGAGAATAGAACAGTAATGTGCAGGGAAGTAGAGCAATAGAGCAGTAGAGCAAGTAGAGCAAGTAATAAGTTACTCAGTCTCGGCTTTCAGCCGACGGAGTAGCCAGTAGTCAATAAGAGAGAGTTTGTAGGAAAGTAAGAGAGAGAGCAATGAGTATGCTTGTGTCTGTGTGTGATGTTGAAAGAGTAGTGTATTTATAGTTTTTAAACTAAGTAGAGAATAAGGCAAGAATCATAGCTGGCGATAATTATGTACCAATTAGAATCAAATCAGCATAAGCACTTCCTTTAATCAAGGAATTAGACTCAAACGGTAATAGACAGTGGAAAACAAGGAATGAAAATCATGTAAGACTGAACATGTCATATAAGGAAATAAGCATAAGTATAATGCAAGTATGTCACATGTAATAGAGACTAGATTCAGAATATTATAATTAAGGAAAGACTTGAGAATCAATTTAATAGCCTAGTCGACTACAAAATAAGGTAAGAAAATATTTCAAGAGGTTAAAACCAAAAGAGAATATTGTGCGAGATCAGTAAAGAATCAATCACAGGGATTCAAGGACTCACAAATTGAAGACAATATTGATTTAGGAGAAATTAGCATAAATTTATGAGAACAAACGGAATAAGACTCATAATAGGCAATAATCAGAAACCCTAGCAAGCACACATAGGGTATAATCACATAAATTAGGGGATTCACATAGAGCACCTCGTCTAAACGATTTTAAGAGATTAACAGAATAAACACAAAGAGCGAAAAAAATATGATTAGGCTATAATTGCAAGGTTATTGCAATTATAGCCAAATAATGCCAATTTGGATAATTTATGAAATAATTAAATCTTAATAGGACCAAAAATAGTATATTAAGCCAAGAAATGTTCTGAACTCATTTGTAATGCAAATTTATAATTAATTACTGGAAATAAAAATACTGGATAAATTAGAATAAGTTAATAAAATGTGGGAAAAATACAGAAAAATACCAGTTATTATAAAAACTAATTTTGAAGGTATATATGCAAGTGTAAAAAATATTTTTAGGAAAAATTGGGTATCAACAGCTGCCCCTCTTTACCTGGGAAGGATGAAAGAGTTGTCGGGTAAAGATATGATGACCAATTTTGACCGAGCGAAATGGTTCGAAGAGACTTAGGCCGCACCCTGGTTTCTGAGTGGCCTACATATCCTTGGTTTTACAGGAATCAGGCCATATGTAAATCCGGAGCCCTCGACGAAGTATATCGATGTAGTTTTTACAAGAACGGACGCACCATAAAGGGTTGGATGAATAAACGGTTTACGGGGATGGTTAGGAGTACTGGAGCGGGACCGCTCCTAGTTGGGTAGTCGTTGCTCGCTGGGTTACCTGCAAATAAGCCATACAAGCATATATTGTGTGTAAATTTAAACATGATGCAAGTTCCAGTTGAACTATGAATGTTGTCTTTAGACGGTTAAGGATGACGTCCTCAGACCATGATGTCCTGGGCCATGAATTGTTTGATGCAGGATTCGCAGGCCATGAAATGATGTTCTCGGGCCATGAGGATGTTGCCTCCGAATGATGACGCCTTTGAATAATGATATACAAAATTAAAAGAGATCCTCAGGCCATTACATGGTGTTCTCGGGCCATGAAGATGGTGCCTCCGAACGATGACGTCTTTGGACAGGTGTCTGATATTTCAGCCCATGAAATGCAATAATATGATGCGGACAAGACAGAGCTCCGTCTTGCAAATTGAAGGGCAAAGCTTAGACCAAAGAAAAGCGAAACAAATAGTGCTTGAGACATCGCTTAGTCTCGATGAAAAGGTAAATTGGAGGTAGATCTTAGCCTCGAAAGGCAGAAAATTAGCCTTATGCAAAGGTTCAGATGGAGACAGTGCTTTGTCTCGGAAGGCAGAATGGTAGCCTTATGCAAGGGAGGTAGAGCTTAACCTCAGAAGGCAGAAAGGTATCCTTATGCAGATGGAAGGCAGAAAGGTAGCCTTATGCAAGATGCAGATGCAGATGGAGACAATGCTTAGTCTCGGAAGGCAGAAAGGTAGCCTTATGCAGATGGAAGGAAGAAAGGTAGTCTTATGCAAGATGCAGATGCAGATGTAGATGGAGACAATGCTTAGTCTCGGAAGGCAGAAAAAGTTGCCTTATGCAAATAGAGGTAGAGCTTAACCTCGGAAGGCAGAATGGTAGCCTTATGCAGAATTGAATGAATGACAATAGAAATTCTTAGCTGTTAATAGATTGCGGTTGCGACCGTTGTAAGCATTGTGATTATTGAGCATCATTTATGTTGATAATAAATGTCGGCGTGTGCGACGGTTTCAGGAGTTATGTCTTTGAATAGTATATGTCCTCTAGGCGGATAGTATATTTTGGGCTTTTGCAATCTCTGTGCATGCATCCAAAGAAAAATCATGAGTTTTGTAAATGGGGAAGGTTAGTTCGTATCCCTGCTGGCTTTTCTTGATTTGTTCGGCTTGATCTGATAATACCATTCGTATCATTGGGGTAGCATTTGCTAAACAAGGCACGTTTCAAGAATAAGTATGCATGATTCGTGTATGATTTAAAATAGTTTTAGATGAACTGACGATTGTGACACGGTTTAAGACATTGCAACCTCTCCTGCTACAGAATTTTGAGGGTCCTCCTCAAAATTCTGCCCCAGTTTGATGGGTTGACGCTTCTGGCTATTGCCCGTGCGGCGATCGACTGAACTTGCTTCGGAATTTTGAGGGCCCCCCTCAAAATTCTTCCCCAGTTTCCAATTGCAGGGGAAAATGAAATTTTTATTGAATTGTGACCGAACCCATAGGGCTGCCTATGTATCCCCTCTTAAACGAGAATCAGTTCAGGCGTAGTTCAATTTACATCATTGATAAAAACATAAAGGATTACACATAATAGCGTTTGACTGCATCTTAATTGATTGGCTTTGGCCAGACTTCGCCGTCCATTTCTGCAAGTATTAGAGCTCCTCCTGTCAACACTCGGTGAACCATGTATGGACCTTGCCAGTTGGGAGAGAAATTCCCTTTAGATTCATCTTGATGTGAAAATATATTTTTCAACACCAGCTGCCCCAGTGTGAACTGTCTTGGCTTGACCTTTTTGTTGAAAGCTCAGGCCATTCTATTCTGATAAAGTTGTCCGTGGCATACTGCGTTCATTCTTTTCACGTCTACGAGGGCTAATTGCTCATAACGACTTCTTACCCACTCTACATCGCTGAGCTGAGCTTCTTGTATGATTCTTAGGGAAGGAATTTCTACCTCAGCGGGGATGACATCCTCTGTACCATGGAACAACATGTAAGGAGTTGCCCTGGTTGATATGCGGACTGTGGTGCGATATCCCAGTAAAGAGAATGATAACTTCTCGTGCCACTGCTTGTGCTTGTCTATCATCTTCCTCAATATCTTCTTGATTTTTTGTTGGCGGCTTCTACAACTCCATTCATCTGAGGTTGGTAGGCTGTGGAATTCTTGTGTTTGATCTTGAAAGTCTCGCACATAGCTTCATAAGGTCACTGTTGAGATTGGAACCATTGTCGGTGATGATTGACTCTGGAACTCCGAATCGACAAACAATACGGTCGCGGACAAAGTTTGCCACAACTTTCTTAGTTACTGCTTTATAGGATGCTGCTTCGACCTATTGGTGAAATAATCAATTGCTACCAGGATGAACCTGTGTCCATTGGAGGCAGTAGGCTCGATTGGTCCAATAACGTCCATTCCCCAAGCGGCAAACGGCCATGGTGATCTTGTTGCATTGAGCTCATTTGGAGGTACCTTAATCATATCTGCGTGCACCTGACATCGGTAGCATTTTCGGACATACTTGATGCAGTTTGTTTCCATAGTCATCCAAAAGTAGCCGACCTTGAGTATCTTCTTTGCTAAGACAAAACCATTCATATGCGGGCAGCAAGTTCCAGCATGAATCTCCTCAAGTAATTTGCAGGCTTCCTTTGCGTCGACACACCTTAACAATCCCAAATCGGGAGTCCTCCTATACAGGATTCCTTCGCTGTTAAAGAAATTATTGGATAATCTCCGGAGCATGCGTTTTTGAGTATGATTTGCGAGCCCTGGGTACTCTCATTTTGCCAAGTATTCCTTGATATCATGAAATCAAGGATTTCCGTCTGCTTCTTCTTCAACATGGGCACAATAAGCTGGTTAGTTGTGGATCTTCACTGGAATGGGATCAATGAAATTCTTGTCCGGATGCTGAATCATAGATGACAGAGTGGCCAATGCATCGGTGAACTCATTTTGGATCCTGGGGACATGCCGAAATTCCGTCTTGGTAAACCTCTTTCTTAATTCCTGTACGTGGTGCAGATTTGACAATATCTTGGAATTCTTGGTTACCCACTCTCCTTGTAACTGATGTATAAGTAAGTCTGAATCACCAATCACTAACAGCTCTAGGACGTTCATATCAATGGCCATGTTGAGCCCTAAGATGCAGGCTTCATATTCCGCCATATTGTTGGCGCATGGGAACCTAAGTTTAGCAGATACTAATGTTGACCAGTTTCTGATATCAGGACAACTCCAATGCCGACTCCCTTGAAATTCGCCGCTCTGTCGAAGAACATTCTTCAACTGTCATAGGATTCTGCAATGTCCATGATACCTCTTCATCGGGAAAATACGTTTTTAGGGGTGTATTCTCCGTCTACAGGGTTCTCAGCGAGATGGTCTACCAGTGCTTGTCCCTTAACTGCTTTTTGAGTCACATAGATAATGTCGAACTCACTCAGCATGATTTGCCACTTGGCCAGCTCGCCAGTGGGCATGGGTTTCTGAAAGATGTACTTCAAGGGATCCATCCTTGATATGAGATATGTAGTATATGCATAGAAGTAATGCCTTAGCTTCTGGGCTACCCAAGTTAGAGCACATCAGGTACGTTCCAATAGAGAGTACCGAGCCTCAAATGGAGTGAACTTCTTACTCAGATAATAAATGGCCTGCTCTTTTCTCCCTGTTTTGTCGTGCTTCCCCAGAACGCAGCCGAAAGCTCCATCCAATACTGCAAGATAGAGTAGCAACGGTCTACCTGGCTCGGGTGGTACCAAGACTGGCGGTGTTGAAAGGTATTCCTTAATTTGATCGAAGGCCTTTTGACAATCATCGGTCCCTTTAGTTGCGACATCCTTCTTCAACATTTTGAAGATCGGCTCACATATGACTGTGGACTGTGCTATGAATCGGCTGATGTAGTTGAGACGTCCCATGAATTTCATCACATCTTTCTGGTTCTTTGGCGGTGGTAATTTTTGGATGGCTTTGACTTTCGATGGATCCAATTCTATCCCTTGACGAATGATAATGAACCTGAGCAATTTCCCAGCAGGAACCCCGAATGCACACTTCGCGGGGTTCAGTTTCAGATTGTATTTCCGCAACCTATTGAAGAACTTCCTCAGATCTTCTATATGGTCGGTAGCTTTCTTGGACTTGATAATAACATCATCCACATATACCTCAATCTCCTTGTGTATCATATCGTGGAAGATAGTGTTCATAGACCTCATATAGGTGGCCCCAACATTCTTCAGGCCAAACAACATCATCTTATAGCAGTACACTCCCCACGGCGTAATGAAAGCCATTTTTTTAGCATCTTCCTCATCCATCCAGATCTGATGGTAACCAGCGAAGCAATCCACGAATGACTGTAGCTCATGCTTGGCGCAATTGTCAATCAGGATGTGTATGTTTGGCAGAGGGAAGTCGTCTTTCGGACTGGCCCGGTTGAGATCCCGGTAGTCGAAACAGACTCTGACCTTCCCATCCTTCTTTGGTACTGGCACGATATTGGCTAACCATGTTGGATACTCCACTACTCTGAGAACCTTGACATTGATTTGCTTGGTGACTTCTTCTTTGATCTTCAAACTCATGTCAGGTTTGAACTTTCTGAGCTTTTGCTTTACCGGTGGACACATTGGATTGGTTGGTAATTTATGAGCAACAATAGATGTACTTAGACCAGTCATGTCAGCGTACGACCATGCGAATATGTCCTCATACTCCTTCAAGAATTTTGTGTATTCCTTCTTCTCTGACGGCGACAAATGAATGCTGGTGCGAGTTTTGTTGACATTTTCTGAATCTCCCAAGTTGACAACTTTGGTCTCGTCCAGGTTGGACTTAGGTTTGTTCTCAAAATTCTCAATTTCTTTGACAATCTCGTCAGGTATATCATCTTCCTCTGAATCAATGCCCGTTTGTTGCGTTATCTCATTTGTTGCGTTAGGTTTGATATTTAAGTGGAGATTTGGTTCTTTGTGCAACCATCAAGGCTCCCACATCCCTTTTCTTTGACACACCACCGGACTGTAAGGCTTTGTTTGTGGCCTGCAAAACCTCAAAGTTAGTGACCATACCACTTTTGATTCCTTCTTCGATCCTCTCACCCAGCTTGATAATATTAGAGAATTTATGGTTGTTAATAACCATCAACCGCTCATAGTATTGCGGATCTTGAGCTCGACAAAGAACTTATTCATTTGTTCCTCATCTAAGGTGGGCCTGACCTTAGCAGCTTCGGATCTCCAACGAGTAGCATACTTGCGAAATGTTTCTGTGGGCTTCTTCTTCAGATTCTTGATGTAGAACACGTCTGGTGCATTTTCTGTATTAAACCTGAACCTATCCATGAAGTTAGATGCCATGCTTACCCAATTCGGCCACTTCCTGGGATCTTGGATGATGTACCAAGATAGTGCATCTCCTTTTAAGCTCCACATATATAGCTTCATGAGGATCCTCTCATCTTTCCCCACTCAAACCAACTTGTCACAGTAGGTCCTCAGATGGACCCTTGGATCACCTGTACCATCAAAAATTTCGAACTTAGGAGGTTTGTACCCCACGGGTAGTTTGACATCGGGCTGTATGCAAAGGTCCTCATAGTTGAGCCCCTCGACTCCTTTTCTTCCTTCAACGCCTTGAACCTGGCTGGTCAACTTCTTAAGTTCCTCAGCCAAGTTCCTGATAAGCAGATCCTTTCCATCAGGCTCAAGTGTGTATGATATAGGTTGAGTGGAGTGCGATATGGTTTCCACATAGATAGGATTGTTGTGGTGGCCTGGTGCATGGGTGTAGAAATGGTCGTTTGTGGAGTTTTGAGGTTCTGGGATAAGTAGTGGAGTGTTCTTTGGAGTATGGCAGGTGTTACATTATGTTGGAAGGGTTTGGTTCTTTGGCGGAGTGGTGTGATGATGAGCTGTGGGATGACTTTTCTTGTTTGGGATGTTTTGAGGAGGTGTAGGATTCTTGGTGTTGGGATGGTTGACATCTGGCACACTGAGCGTGAATGACAAGTTTGCCAAATTTCAGACCTGATCAAGCTCTCCCTGGAGTTTCAACAACTTCTGTTCGAGCAGTGACATGGGCTCATTCTAAACTTGAATACCCTGGTCGTCAGTGACCTCTACCCGTTCAAGTGTGTTCTCTTTCCTGATATTGCATGAATCTTCCATTTTTCCTTTTCCTTTGCTTTTGCCTTTGAGAGGACTGGGAGGAGGAGGGCCCCTGGATCTTGTATGGTATGATGATGATCCTAGAGTGCACGAACCAACCTTTGGGGAGGGGGAATAATAAAAGGAAAGAAAACAAAACAAAAACAAAAGTAGCCAAGTCAGTAAGGATTATGAGAAGTATTTACAGTATTTAAACACATAGTGCGAGAATGTAAAGCGTGTCCTAATTTGGGAGCCTCGTTGTGCCTGAGGTAAGCCTAGTGACAAATTAATTTGGAGAACTTGAAATGCTAAAATGCCTCATTTCATTAATGTAAAAATAGATGAATCCCAAAATGACACTAAATAAGCTAGAAACAAAATCACTAATGGCCATTGGCCTTATTACATCAATAAAGCGAAGAAGGAAATTCCTATCTACTTGGTTCCGGAAGGACCTTCCCCAGACTCATCATCCTTGATCCCCTCGAACAGATTCCCCATCTCGCGAAGTCCTAGCAGTAAGTATGCTCTGGCTAGATGTCCTCCTTCGTTCCCTTCAGCCTTTTGACAGTCTTCGACCCTTTTGATGAATTTACCCTCCAGCTCGACTATGCCTCGTTCCAAGTACCCCAGCTTTTTTTGGCACCGACAACCATGTCTTTCCATTCTTCAATCAACTTCTTGTTAGACTCGTGTATCTCACGGTGCTCGTCCTCACATTCACGGATCCTCTTGCGCATCTGATTATACTTGACCTGAGACTCGGCCTTTTCATCTATGACCCGGTGACCTCAGACGAACCCTGGCTTGCCCAGACCATCCCAATTGTCTTCCAACTAACCCGAATAGAAAGGGGTGCAACCTGCTTGATATCTGTCGGGTTCAATAGTGTCTTTCTTCATTACGATCTTACAGTGCCACATGTGTTGGGCGTGACACTTGTGAGGACTATCATCATTCTAGAAGTCAGCCTGAAAATGACTCATCTTGTCGACCCTTGGTATGACTTGCTTTCTACCTGCCTGTCTCATAACCCGGAGAGGGACGTAAGGATATGTTCCCCTCAGACCAATCGGTATCAAGAATGGTGCATCTATGGATCAGACGATGAATTCTTCTGTTGGAAACCGCTCGAACATCCATTGGACTTGCTCTTCAGTCAGATTGTCGAAGAAATCAACCCATTATTTAGCATTCTCAGGCTGAGCAAACATGTTAGGGATGTAATTCATTCACTTTGGATGGTGGAAAGCGATGTGATCATCCCATGCCCTTCGCTGAAACTCTTGTCGGTACTGGCCCCTTTGGAGGTGTTCCAAGAGCCAGAGCTGTAGTAATAAGTTGCAACCCTCAAAATGTTTCGCTCCTCTTTGGCATTGTTCTAAGGCTCGATACATGTCTGAAATGATCATAGGAACGATGTTGAAAGTCTGCCCACCAATTCCTTCCATTAATGTCTTGGTTACGAGAGCCAACCTAGTGTGGATTGTTTCTTTCTTTGTCGGGAATACTATCAACCCCAGGAAGCAAATAATAAAGACGAACACCCTATGATGTGATGGCGAATTCATCATGGAAGGTACGATGTGACTTGCTGTGGCTGTACCTTTCATACAAGTAATCGAAGGGGATGTATGATTCCTTCAGACACCCTAACTCTGCGTTCTTTTCAAACCCATCATTTTTAAGAAACCTTTACCTGTGCGGTTCTCAGGAATTAGCAAACCCGGAGATTCCCAAACTAGACCGGACAGTCCTCCTATTTCTTCTAACAACGATGTCATCTTGATGTCCCCAAAGCGGAAGACAACCCTTTCACAATACCAAAATAGGGTGGCAGCCTCTATCATCCTATTGTTAGGCTGGATGTCCAGGAGGGACGACAAATTATCCAAATATTTCTTGACGAGTGTTTTGTCACTAGAATGCATGTCCTCCCACCAATTTAGCAGTTTTGAATGGATGTTGGTGACCATGCCGAACTTGGGGACTTCGTGCCTCATATTTCTGCAAGGCAAAAGGATAGACCTTGACCCCCACCAGACTTGACTATTTAACATCAACGATTAACATGTAAGCATTTAGCTCTACAAATAAATGCACATAACGCGATGATGTCCGTTGGGATTTATAGAAACCCGGTGGACTTTGGAAAAGGCTATCTTAAAGGCTATTGTGCGGACAACACGTTAGCCTGGCTAGGTTTGACCATGATGCATGCAACAGTATAACGGAGTAAGGTTTCTATAGGGGTTTAGACTGGTACCCTTGAGAAGACAACTCAAGGGGGAAAGGCACGGAACCGTCGACTGCACCGCTGATCGACTAGTTTTATTGCAAATAAGCCTTTCCGAATTTAGGGGTGATAATATAGGAAGGGCACAACCACTCATCAAGCGTTGCTATAGGAGTTTAATAGGCACGAGTGGAGTATGATGTTGAATCATGATTATGAAAAAAATAGTAAAACATGTAATCATGTATTTACACGTTATGAAAGCAGTAAATACAACTGTTTATAATTTAAGAGCGGTTACAAAGGAAGGAAACAAAAAAACTTGTCAGTTTGCTTTTTGAAGAAAATTAGATGCTTAAATAAATAGACAAGTAACTGCACATAAGGGAATGGGAAGAAAATTAGATAATTAAATAAATAGACAAGTAACTGCACATCTGGCACACTGAGCCTAGAATCCCCAGCAGAGTCGCCATGCTGTCGCGCCCCCTTTTTCCCCAAGCTCCTTTCGAGGCCGGTCAACGGTTTATGACATTGGTTGGGACAACTCATTCCTTTTGGGAAAGGGGTTTGCAAGTTTTGAAGAGTCGCCACCTAACGATTTAAGGTGCGTTAAGGCACCTATTGGGGGNCCTCAGAATCCACAACTGTGGTTCCCGGACAAACAACTTTGTGAATTTGTACAAGTAGCAAGTAAGCAATTATTGTTTTAAAATAGTAGATGGTTTTGAAATATTTGTAGTCTAAACACACATATGTTACTAAGTTTGAAAGTATTTAATAGCTAAGTAGATTTTGAAAAGGATTATAGTCTAAACATGCATAAGGGATGTCCTAGGTTTATTTGTTATATGGATCACATCAATGCAATACCCGGTATGTCGCTCCTCAAAGAGGGGCTACACGTGGTATTAACGCACCGGTCATCATATCCACATCTTCCCTTTCCCACCCCGTAAAGGTAATTAGAGCGAGTGTTGGTCGACGACCTCTATTGCATGCTGTTACCCGTCCCTTCCTAATAGTCCTTGGAGGAGTTTAGGACTTCNGTTTAGACTGGTACCCTTGAGAAGACAACTCAAGGGGGAAAGGCACGGAACCGTCGACTGCACCGCTGATCGACTAGTTTTATTGCAAATAAGCCTTTCCGAATTTAGGGGTGATAATATAGGAAGGGCACAACCACTCATCAAGCGTTGCTATAGGAGTTTAATAGGCACGAGTGGAGTATGATGTTGAATCATGATTATGAAAAAAATAGTAAAACATGTAATCATGTATTTACACGTTATGAAAGCAGTAAATACAACTGTTTATAATTTAAGAGCGGTTACAAAGGAAGGAAACAAAAAAACTTGTCAGTTTGCTTTTTGAAGAAAATTAGATGCTTAAATAAATAGACAAGTAACTGCACATAAGGGAATGGGAAGAAAATTAGATAATTAAATAAATAGACAAGTAACTGCACATCTGGCACACTGAGCCTAGAATCCCCAGCAGAGTCGCCATGCTGTCGCGCCCCCTTTTTCCCCAAGCTCCTTTCGAGGCCGGTCAACGGTTTATGACATTGGTTGGGACAACTCATTCCTTTTGGGAAAGGGGTTTGCAAGTTTTGAAGAGTCGCCACCTAACGATTTAAGGTGCGTTAAGGCACCTATTGGGGGG